>DF239916.1:0-15174 GCA_000507305.1 Breviolum minutum Mf 1.05b.01 | reverse complement strand
AGCATGTGCCCCACACCCGGCCAACGGTGTGCGGAAAGGCCCACGATCTGCTAACCGATCCGTGGGTAGGGCACAAAAGCAATTCTCCAAGCCGATGCACTGAAGTGTCAACTGTCTACCTTTTGGGGTTGCATCGCTTCAGTGCTCAATGGCAAACATGGCACTCCCATTATCCCAGACAGTCATCTCCATTTTTTAGGCTTCTACAACTCGTAAAGAAGCCTGGTTGGTCACAGAAATCGCATTTTACCCACCAGCCACGTTCACCCCATAACAAAGGTTCATCAGGTTGGCCTTTCCTGGACTGAACAAAAACAACATAAAGCAACTGGTGTCAAACAAGTGAAAAGTTGGGTGTTTCTAAGTATAGGAGATCAAGACCTAGCAAATTGACCCTAAAACCAGGGCAAAAAAAAGAAAACACCATGTCAACTCAGCTGCTTTTTCAAGGCCACCAGTCCCCAGGATCGGCCCACCTTCTCTGCACCGAAGGCTTTCACTAAGCGACACAGCACCTCTTTGGGCGTTGGCAACGCAGGGCCTGCCATGGAAAAACAGTTCCGTGGCGCCACGTACATTCCAGCACGTAAAATCCTAGGATTGAATCGTCTCCTAGAGGGATTTTGAAACTTGTCGAAATTTGCCGAATTTGGGGAGATCACCAAATTATTTACACGTATCTATGTCATACTTAGATTCTATAATGTTGATGATTTCCGGAACGCAAAGACAATCAGGGCTTTGGTTTGTCCAACTGTAGCACAGAAACAACAAGCCACGTGTTCAAAGCATTATCATCGGTGTGATTGGTTCAATCCTATGAGAAAAGGGATTTGATCCTTAGTTCCAACTATCCAAGAAAAAACAAAAATTATCAGACATGACATGTTCTCTGAAAAAATCTGAATATTCTATAATAATTGTAGGTAAAGACAGGGCACATTGATGGCATGGAGTGGGACACAAGACTATCACTCTTTACGGCACCTGTGACCGAGGTCGTCATCTGCCTGGCGATGATTTTGGATGGTCGTGTTGGTCGTATTCCAAATAATCCATGGATGGTGTTGTTGTATTGGCATATGTGATTTATATCACTTGTAACATCATATAGCTCATGTACAATCAAATATGTATATATATATATATGTGCGTGTGTGTTTAACACATCCATTTCGACCTGACTTGTAAGTAGGTACTGTAACTGTAGCACACAATCCCATACACCTGATAGGATGGATAAATTATATATGAAAGAGTTCTTTGAGAATCATTGAGCTGACAGAACGAAGGGAACCGTGCCATTGGGCTGGGCTAGAATGACTGAACACACCCAGCTGGCCAAAGTACTTTTGTTGCATCAAGCCAAAAATTCTTGTAACCTCGCAAATTATGGACAGAGCAAATCATTTGGGCCAATAGCAGTGCTGATCTGAAAATGTCGAGAAGAGCCGACATGATCTTGCATCATGACAACGTGACAAAGCTTTCAGATACAACATCCCATAAGGCTGTTTTAATCAAGGGAAAGCATGATTCAGAAACTGTGGGCCGTGGGCTCTTGCCCAACTTTCCTGAAACAAATCGGCTGTGACCAACCCCCATTTTGAGCTTAAGGTAAGGTTCCAAGGGTTTGAGTAACTATGAGGAGTGTTGCAGCAAGTCAGGAGATGTCTCAGGCCAGCAAGAAACAACAATCAGAATGGCAACATATGGGGGTTTCCTAAAATGGTGGTACCCTCAAAACACCCCAAAATGATCATTTTTAGTAGGAAAACCCATGGTTGTTGGGTACCACCATTTTAGGAAACTCTCCCATATTTTGAAATGACTTCTGGAGTCATCTCATGTCATATCTTTCTCTAAAGTTGTAGCCTGACCCAGTGGGACCTCTCATGACTGCCAAGCTGCCATGTCAATGGCGAAATGGCAGCGCTAAGCGGTGATACAGGTGCTTTGGAAAAATATTGTGGTATCATTTTCCATCATTTCGAGAGAATTTTGTGGCATATGTATTTGCTTGGATGTATGTCTTGATTAGGCGTCCTTCAAGGTCAACTAAGTAGCAAGTGCACTTGGTAGTTGTCGTCTCGGTGGAAGGCCCAGCTCTTGGCAATTGAAACCATCTTCACCGACTGTCACTAACTCACCGATAAAATCCACTGTTTACCGGGCTGCAGCTAGGCTTCAACTTTTTATGAGAAGTCACACGAAAGGGCATCATCTTTTTCCATAGGGTTCTCTTAACAAACAGTCACAACTCAAATGTTCTACAATTTGTCCTTGGATATCCCGTAACTTCCTGTGACATTGAAGATTCACGGTATAATTGCAGGAAGCAGAACTTTCACATCTCTTCATTTTGCGTGAGCCTTTCAAAACATATGCACCTGGTGTTGGGGAGCAAAAGCTCAAGCTGCCTGCTCAAGCCAAAAGCTTCAGATACTACAAATCTTGCTTGTCAAATCAACACATACTATATCTAAATCATATGTGCATCATGCATCAATCTATATCATACTATGTTATCATACCACGTTGAACATTTAGGACTCTTGGACACTTCTGAAAGTCTAATATGGGAGGCAAGAAGCAAACTGGTAATCTGGCGATATATTTTCGAAATTCCCAAAAATATTCCTTGGAAAAATGGCAAAGAGACCAAAACAAATATCATATCTACTGTAATTTTGCAGATTATATACTCCAGAGTTGATTCGTCTTCCTCTGGCTGTTTCCGAAAAAATCATGCAGCCAGACACCTGCACAGCTGCAAAACTCATCACTGACTGAAATGGAAGCCCCTTTTGAACCAAGAAAGACACATGAAAAACGCCATTTTTTTGAAAGATTTTGCACCCGTTTCGGCCGTTTTTCCAATTGACGCGCTTCTGGACGTCCAAATGGTTCAAGCATCCAATCCACGAGATCAAACAAAACCGGATATCGAAACCGAGATTCCTTTGCAAAATCTCTTGAAGCAGAATCGATCTATCCTTGAAAAACACTGGCAACAATAACAAGTTGACAAGTTCCTTTCACAGTCATGCAATCAGCTCAGACGTACCAAATGGAAGGAATCTTCCAGACATGAAACTTCACTCCAAGCCGGGACAAACTATTGATAATGAATACTAGTTGCCGGATTCATTAATTACCAGGCATCCAAGTCAACCTTTTAATTCTACCTCAGCGTTTTAAAGCTACTTCACTCTTTCCCGTCATCCTCATCCTCGCTACTGGTGGAGTCCATTCGACCTCAAGCAACGCCACCAAAGATGCTTGAAGCTTGCCATCGAGAGCTTCAACTCCACAAAAACAATACTGTAATCAATATGGATGGCAAGTTGTGGCATTCACTATGCACATCTATGGGCAAGTATGACTCTCCTTAGAAACGGGGATGTGATCCTCTACAACAATGCAAAGAAGCCTTTTGAATCCATTGCTAGTGTCCTAAGTGGTCATTGGTGAAGTTATGTTCCGCCCATGCCGATGAAATCACTGAATCTAAAAGAGTTCTTGCAGTGCCACACATCAAACAGCTCCCCAACTGCAAAACCAACTTCATTCTCCTTTCTCTGCAAAGCATTGTTGCAAACAACTAGTAAACCAACTTCAAACATCCTTCACCCATGAAGTCCTAAACTTACAGCTCCATTTTTTTTCCTTGGACGCAACCCCCCGCCACCTGGAGCACTTCGTTCATGAATTTGTCGGAGCTCCAATTCCACCAAGTCCAAATTTTTCAGGGGGTAGTCTGACACCTGGCCAAAAAAAGGGGCACCCTTTAAAGGTCTGGTTGATTAGGTGGTTAGATATTAGCTTAGATAATCTCAATTAAGGGTTCTTTTAAGTTGTATACAAGCTGTTCATGATAGTTGTTTTAGACGAGATTATTGTTGCATCTTGAGATGAGACCGACCGATGTGGGTGAATGGCATCATATAGGGCGATGAGGGACCAGCAAACTTCCCTAAAAGGTAGCTAATTTCAACGGAAAAAACGTGCTGGACCAGCTGCCCTTAATGGAATTGTCAAAAACATGATTCATGTAGTTCCTGTGTATCAATACTATAAGATTCATTTGTAACTTGTTGATTGCATTGCCAAGTTATGACCAGGCTTGAGGCTACAATTCAAAACAGATTTAGGATGAAGTCGCCGCATGATCCAACATAGGAGATACGAGCTAGATGGCGAAGCTCTTTTTGGCTCGCTCAAAAACAGCGATGTGTTGTTGTAAATTCGAGTATGTGTATATATTCGTAGATGCTGTTGTTGCAAATAGACGCACAGGTGTACCAAGCAACCTCATGAGATGAAATCCTGCTCACATGGGCTTGGTATCAAGCCTGTTCAGCCCATGCATAGCAAGCCACACTAAGGATGGTCGAAGCCACCGCAAAGGCAATAGAACCTAGATTTCGCATCACAATACATATCTCTAATGTATAATGTATACTCAGAGGTTCTATATCTCTATCTTAAAAAACAGCTTCGAAGACTTTTTTGGATTCAATCCCCCAGCGTTCAAGTCCCACTAAGTTCAGCCCAATCCCGGCCCGGCGTTCGCTTGCCGATCCTGCCAATCCTGGCAAAATATATCAAAATATTCTATATGCATACTTCAAAACCTTTTCAGGGAAACAACGAAATTATATGTTTAATGTTGAGTGAATTTGAAAACCAACAGAGGCATCTTTTGGACGGACGTTTTTACCCATCACCTACCCATCACACCTCATGCGCTGGAAAGGCGCGGATGATCAAATGCGATAAGAGGACCGTCTCCACCAACGAAGCAAACCTTTTTGATCCACGGCTAAACATGATGGGAACTTCCACCAAAAAGAGGATGTGAATGAAAAAATGTCTGTGATGTGGTTTAGTAGTCTGCAAGTGTGCAGGTTCAACCTTGATCATCGGGAATTATTTCGAAAACAAGAAAGGCAGCAAGCAGCAAGACAAAAGGACACAAAATCTATCAAAATCTGGATCAAAATGTGACAATTCAGGGTGGAATCAGCTTCAACAGTGACAAAGTGGAGGAGTCGTATCTCAACAATTCTTGATCTATTCAAAATGTCCAAGATACGTGATTTTCCCATATCATATGTACACTTGCACACGTCTTTTTTTGCCATTCCCTTGCAATCCCCACAACCGCCAATGACTCTCTCTCGAGTCACGTGGTCCAAAAAATAACAATCCGCTCCAGGTCCTGACCAAGGTAACAGCTGTTGGGAGACATCGTCATTGGAACAGTCATTTCATCATATTTCATCCATTTCATGCTATCCTTCCATTGACAGTTGGTTCAGTTCAATTTTTTTTTGTGCAATGTTTGTTTGTATGGTGAATCCCCTATTGACAATGTCTGAGAATGATGTGTGACACCCTGACACCCCTGAAATGGCCAAGGCTGGCACAGTGTCCACCTTGGGTCACCAACACTACAATGACATTCCCATACCAAGCACCATTTGGGTAGATGTCACCCATCACCAAAAATCGTATGGGATACAGTTACAAAGTTAGCATTCTTTCTTCATGAAAAGTCTTGATGACCATGTATGTGAATAGCTAGATCATACTAGTCTTTTGTCTTCGTGCTATACCAAGCTCTGAATTCAAACCTTTGGAGAAGCATTGTGAAGGACCTCCTTCTAATACAGCTGATGTCAAAGGGATACACTCACCTGCCTTTACCTTCAAGGATAAGATATGCATGCATTGCTCAGTGTTCAGGTGAACATCAGTAGAGTTTTTCATGACGAAACGACAAGCAGCTCTCCTTAGGATGCCCTGGCGTCAACAGGCAACTGCTGTCACGAGGTCTGAACCTGGCAACTTTGATCTTCTCCAGCGGTGCAACCACCAAGACATGGTTGTGTCCAGTATTGTCCACAACTTAATTGCTGGTTTCAGAGCTACCTGGGGCTCATTGTGATATTTGTTTTCAGCTTGGCATTGAGATGAAAGGATAATATGGATGGAACATGTTGCTTTTATACACAAATGGGTCAAGTCATTGATGTGTACGTATGAAATCCTTTAGGTCCTTTTAGGACAATAGTTTAAGACATGTCTCATACTGCATGACGGATACCACATGATGGCAACCCATACATACACAGGCAGGTGCAAACCTCCAAGTCTAGAGAAAACTGGACAGTAGAACTGTTGGTGGAGAAGGTCCATTCTGCGCCAAGTTCAAACAACTCATCAACTAACCTTTCGTTGACCTAAACGCGATACCAACAGGTCGCCTGTGAATAAAGAAAGAGAAGATCTTGTTCTGAACTACGGACAGCAAAATCACGATCCTCAAGTCAGCGAGACTTAGTTGGGACTCATGAAATTACTGAAGGCATCCTCCAAATCGTGAGGTTCCAACTACCCATCAAGTCGGCAAGGCTTCTGCTAGGAATCATCCAGTTGTTATACCGACGGCTCCCTACGTACGTGCACATAGACAGACACAAACCACATGCATCTATAAACACATCTCTTGTAGATAAATATCATGTGTTCTCTGAAGTCATGAGCCACAATTGAACACCTGCAAAAGCACTTCCTCCATTACACATTTTTTGAGGGGCATGTCTTTGAAAAAAAAACATGTACTGTATAAATACTTCTTCAAGCAAAATGCGTGACAAGTGGCCTTCGGTCACAACAGTTTTATCCAAGAAACCTCCTAATTTATGTTTGCCATCACCTACCTACCTACCTACGTACCTACCTACCTGACCTTGCTAAAAATAAAAAGAACATCTTGTTTATTGTTGTTTATTCAGTGGTATCACCACCATCTATCACCCATTATTCCCCCGGGCAGGTTAAGACATTTCATGATTCGAGACAACCCGGGCACAAATGATTCGAATTGCCAAGGTGCTTCACAGATACAAACTTCCTCGGATAAGTGGTGGGTGTCCAATCATTTGGGACAATGGTCGTGGGTCGAACACAACAATTGACCAAAGTAAAATATAAGCTAGAATAGGTTCTTAATATTTAGGATTTTCCATCGTAAGCACTGTTTGGGGTGTTGTTGTTTGAGGTCGTTGTAATTCAACGAAATAGTCATGGACTTCATGTAAAGAAAAATTGGTTCTCTGTCCTTTTCTCACTGGTCTTCAATGCTATCTGCTATCAAAATAGGCATGAAATAGCCAGAATCCAAACACCAAAATAGCTTTTAGATGCGTTTAGATGTTTTAAGGATTTGCTAAGAAAAGATACTAACTTACTAGCTGTATAACTTTGACCAGGAGTCTTGATCCTCATGGACCCTCTGCCTTGCACTTAGTGATAGACTTGCAATCGCTACGTTGATGCCAAGATGCCTTGTTGTGCTCCAGTCGTGCAACAAGTCATGAGTGGCCTCACTTGATGGGGGGATATCACAAATCATGGTTCAAGAAGTCATGTCATAGAAGCATCAAATGAAGTGCCATGTGACATGCGCTCCCATCAACAAAAACACCAGATCTATTCAAAGTAAGTTCTCAAAAGTTTTGGGAATCAAAGAATCATTCTGACATCAACCCTGAGACTGGATCAAGATTCCGTACTAGTCCCTGCATTCTTCAAATCCTTCTCAACATTGGGGGTTTAACAAGGTAGGGAAGTTTGAAAAAAAAAATCATCGATGGGGGTCTAGTCTAAGCTCCAGTGTGATGTGTTTTTAAACATTAGATGGGGAATTCAACAGTATTACATGATGTCAATGATGTCCTTAACCTAATCACATATAACTAACATATATAACATATATATATACATGAATGGCTTGAAGCTTCCTTCGCAAATCTTGAAGGGAAAGAAGAAAATCGTCCTGGACTCTCGGGTTTCCCCAACAAATCAATCTGTGGGTGGAAAAGGCGTACAGAATTTCCATGTGCCTTGGGAGCCTGAAAAACCAAGGCTAGCATAAATATCCGGTCCTGCCTTGTACATGATGAAAAGTCCATAGACGGCCAGCATTCCAGAAATCTTCAATGTGTACCTGGTATGGCGATTCATTTTCCGGCATGAAGATTCTCAAGGATCTTGATCTTCAGTACTTTGGTGTGGCCAGAATTCAAACATCAACCGATCAAATTCTAGAGCTTTTGCTCCCCGAGAAACATGTAAAGAATTCCTGGGGGCCAAAGCAACAAGAGCCAACATCCTCAGACTCCCACACTCACAACAAAACCCAAAGTTTTCTTGGACTCACAAAAATGACTCCATCGATTCAGAGTTGATATGGATACACATGGATCGGCAGAATCTGAATGAAAGGTATTTCACGTGATTTCAAACTATCAATGTCCACTGTTTTCAAAACAAATCCATGTCCAATATCACACACCATTCAAAATATCAAAACATCTAGAAACCAGCCACAAAACTCCACTGTCAATTGGTTCCATCCTACTCGAATCTTCCAGCTTTCATACACCAAGCTACCCAGCAACACTCTGAATCTTTTCAGCTCGTTGGGGCTGGAATGTCAACCTAAATTTCATGCAGGGAAAATCCACCCATTGAAAGGTCCTGAACCACTTAGGTACAACCCTGAAATCGAACATACCAGTAGATACCCTGGAATCTCCTAATAACATTTCAAATCTTCCCTGCTACAGTATGCGTACTTACTAGCGTACCAAACTTCTAGAATCTATGTAGCGAATGATTGAAATTGGGGTCGGTTTGACGATTCCCTATGAACAGGCAGGATTACAACATGAAACCCCTGGTTGATGCCGCAAGGCAAATGACCTCTGAATAAATGTACATCCACCGGTTGTAAGAGACTGTTTTTGTTGAACATAGTGTTTCACAGATCACAGCTATCCCTATGTGCCTAAAGAATGGTCTTCAAAACCGAGTCGTGCCAATGCCTATAGTCAATTCCATTGGTCAATCTCGTGGTCCATTTTTTATGAAGATGGATTTTGCTACTTACAGTACGCTGACATATCTTGAACTTGGCATCGCATTTCTCGACAGTTTCATCCGCAGCGTCAACTGTCAAGGACACAGTTTTTCTCAGCAAGGAGCCCAGCCCACATGAAGAACGTGTTCAAGAAAAGCTCCAGGATAACATACCTCGGTCGAACATCGCATTGTCAAACTGTCACCCATGTTTTCTGACTTGTTACGATCCTATGGTTCCTGAACTAAACTCCAAATGGTGGTAGAGAATGCAGATCTGCCAGATTTGGGTCCAGCTCGACCTGGTGAAACCATTCATAAGCCTGCATTGTGCCACATGAAGACATGAAGACTATCATGCTTCCTTTGGTGAACACCAGCTGCTCTTCTTTGAGTCGGCGTTACTGTATCATGTAATCATATATAATATGGTATATGATAATTATAGCTCTGTCATTCTCTGTCAACTGATTGGTTTTCACCACAAGGTTGGTGAAAAGTTTGTGTGGTGAACCCTTAATGGGGCCGGTTTCACTAGCCAACAAGACGAGAAAAAGGGTGAAAACTCAGCAAACAAATGAATTTTCATGGAACCTATGCTACAGGATTTATTTCCAAAAATACCTGGAAGTGCTGGTCTTGTTGCGGCTCCTGTTGTCATCGTATTCTTGCTGACCTTTCTCATGTCTGCATTGGATTGCACCAACAGAATACTTCACTGCAGCGTCATTTGCTACACCAGCAGCATGATTGTTTCCTTTGTTTTCCATTGTTTTCCACGACTTTCCCAAAAATTGAAGCGCAACACATCACCCAATTAAGTGCTCGCCCTATAAAAGGATCTCTGACAAAGTGTGCTATGTTGAGGTAGACAGGGTGGATAGGCGGAGATGGGGGGGTGGAGTCATCCGCAATGCTCAGCTTCTCCAAGATGCTGTTTCACCAATCCTGAGTATACGTGGTATGCAATGATTTGGAACAAGATCTTTTTTAACTAAAGCAAAAATCATAGGGCATCTGGTGATAAAGTAGGTGATGAAACAGCATAAACGTGTCACTGTAAAAATGAATCATCTTTGTATCTCTTCGTGTCTCTTCTAAATCCTCAGGCAATCTTTCAACTAAACCTACCCAACGCCACCAGCTGCCCAAATACGAGAATGACAGACTTTCGTTCGGACCGAGTATCTGGAGACCCAAAGGAGTTGTTTGGCAGTGATATGATGCTCCGTACAGCAGCGGTAGAAGCAACATCCAAAGGGTGGCACCTCAATGGCTCATCAGTCCACTGGGAAGGAGACTTGGTTGTCCTTAGGCGTAGTACTTGCAGATGTGTTGCCCTCGAGTTCTAACAGCAATCACTTGATATGCGTGAATGGATTGAATACAATCAATCAATCAATCAATCAATCAATCAATCAATCAATCAATCAATCAATCAATCAACCAATCAACCATTCGATCACCAATCAATCAATCAACCATTCGATCACCAATCAATCAATATAATCAATAATTATTCATATTCATTAACATTCATCATTAAAAACATGGAAGAAAAACAACAAATACATCAAAAGACTGTGACCTTCCACTGTGACCTTCCAGCAACCCAGCAACTCTATTGGACCTACATTTCGTTAGCCGCCAATGTGTCGGGTACCTTCTACCTACCATACCAAGGCGCTGCAAAATACTTCTGTGGTCCGTATTCATGGACTGCCTCCAAAGGCCCGAGTGGGTCAGTTGATGGGTAGCTGTAGCTGTGGATCGCTGACAACCAAAATGATTCATGGCAACAAGGTTTGTATAAGTTTGTGTGACCCAAAAAAAAGAACAGCTTGCAAACACAATTTGGGGTGAAAGGCTTGAAAAATCTTTCAAACATGATTTCCTTTTCCCAGTTTCCTATGAAAACCCCCGGAATGTTGGGCAGAATTTCCTGTCCTCCATGATGGTCTGGCCCATATTTTCCACCTCTGCTCGTAAATTGCCCTCTCCTCGCGCATCAAGACGTTGGGATTGGTCGATCCCCTAAAACGGATGGTTACAAGGAAGTGATGAGAGGTAGTTTAAAGTGGAAAAGCATGATTTTTGATATAGTCTATATAATGTCTCAACATGTATCATACTGTATCGTCAAATCGTGATTCGTGATGTATCATAATTTGGAAAAATGTGGGGCAATGTATCATAATGTATCATAATGTCATGCTACACTGCATGTATCTGCATGTCTTACTCTACAACAAAAAAACACAATTTATGACTTATGTAAGATACGGACATTTTAGGAAAGAGTCGCATCGTTTATAATGAGATGATACGTATAGATTCACAGACAAACGTGATGGGAATGATGTCTCGGCTCCACAAACAGAAACTCCAACCTGCAAATTCAACCAAAAGGCTGATTACAATTCAATCAACCAAACATTGTCAGTCATTGTTGGATTTTTCCATCTGCTCATGGTTCTCCATCACTAAGCTTCACCAATGTCACCAAGGTTTTTTCAATATTCAGCGACGTTCCAAACCCGACCTGGCTCGCTGTGCTCCATGCGATTCTTGCAAGCTTCAATAGAGACCAACCTTGGTCTTCTGGGAATCAGATGATCAGTACAAAATCGGTGGATGGTGCCTGACAAAGGCTGGTTGTTCCCCCCCCCTGTGCCCAGGTGAAGATAAATTAAATAAAGGAACCTTTTTCTGAAAGCAAGAAAAGTGAATGAGATTGTCGTGTGAGTGCTGGGACCGGGATGCACCCCAGGTAAAATATTATCAATATGTTTATTCAGCCTGCTGATGTCAGATGATGTGAGGTAGAAGTCTATTCTACTATTCAACAGTGAGGTTTTATAGTTTGCCCAGATCTATGACTGTAGTGTGCGAATTGTGCAAAGTGATACTCCGCCATCACTAGAGTCACTAGAAAGTGGAGATTCACCGGGATCCGCTACTCAGCTTGTGATCTTCCTGGTGGTCAGTACGGCACTGCTGGTGTCTTATACTGGGTGCCAAGAATATGATGCAAACATAAACATAGTCCTGTAGATCGCCTTGAACAAACATGGTCAGTAAATAAATCTAAAGATGTTTGAGGCCATCAAAACTCTTGTTGGGATCTTTTGTTGTGTTTCGTGAATCCTGAAAGATGTCGAGTATGGGTACAGTATGGGGCAATGGGCCAGTTCTGCATTTGTAGCTGCCTTGGTTTTGGACTCCACTTCAGGATATTCATGGTTCACTCTCTCAGGGGTTCGTCAAATACCGATCCAAAGCCTTCCTGTGCACTTTGGAACGCTGACAGCATGTCTCTAGGTGCGGGTTGGCCGTTAGCTTTATCTTCAGTGTTCGTTTGGCCAACAAAGAGTGGCTGCAGCTACACTAACTTTTACCCTTGACAGTGACAGCTGGTTTTCATATCAAAAAAAGGCATCGTGGGATTGCCAGGAGGCATGTAAAGGATCACCAAGAAAATGTAGATAGCATAAGCCTGCAGTTCCACATGGCACTGCTTTTTCCAGAACAAGAAAAACCACGAAATACAAGCAGGACTTTGACCTGGTGGGCGGATTTGGCTTAGAATGAGTTTTCACCAATCTGCCTTCATTCTTGTATCTATCTCGGATGTTTTGGGAAGATGTCACCAGACGTCGGATGTCCCTTCATAATTTGACCAAATGGAAGGGAGCTAACAAAACTTTGAGGCCCACAATGGCTTTGAAGTATTGCCAGCATAGTAACTGTTACGAGTCACATTTAGTCACTCTTGAATTACAGGTTTGTCAAGAAGAACTTCCAATTTTGAAGAAATATGGAAACATGAAAACATCACTGCGAGGACAAAGATCCTTCAATCTGATCCTCATGCTTTTTTGTCCAGACATCCTTCATGGAAGACTGTTCTGGTTTGAATAGATGGCATTTCAGCAACCAAAACTCCATGCCTAAATTGACTTTCAAGATTTCAGAATAAGTGCATGCATCTCCTGGATCAGGTAGATGTATCCTATTTCGGGACTTGATCAGCAAGTATGACATTCTTTCAAGAATTTGCCCACTAAATTTACATCCATTCAGAAGAATACAGAGTTTCAAGATTGGCACACTATACCACGAGTAGTACAGCAAACATTGACACATACTGTTTCAGTAGCAGTCAAACGGCAGTCCGGAAACTTGTCCCCGCCTCACTCTGACCCATGAAGAGCTCTGTGAGCGGGGACATCAAAGGGCCTTGGATTTGTTGGGTTGGACTTGCCTTTTGATTGCCCAAATGCTTCATGTAATGACATACCCTTGCCCCCACCGCACAAAGCAACACATGGTAGAACATGAAAAGAAACGTAGTCTTCCAACCACAATCAGAAATAAGTTCTGTTTGCTGATCTAAGCCTTGCATTTTATTTGCCATCTGCCATGTGCAGCACGGGATTAGGCCGGCCAGGAAGTTCTTACTGCAGTGATTTTTCAAGCTGTCTCACCTAAAAAATATGTAAACATTCCTTCTGGGAAGTATATATATGTACATAAATATGTGTATATATGTGTATATACATACCTATGTAAAATGGATGAGTACCGGTATGATGCTGGCTTGTCATAAAAATGGATGAGCGCCGGTCTTATGCCAGCTTGTCATAAAAATGGATGAGTATTGGTCTTATGCTGGCTTGTCATAAAAAAGGATGAGTACCGGTCTTATGCTGGCTTGTCATCAAAATGGATGGGTACCGGTATTATGCTGGCTTGTCAGGAAAAAGGATGAGTACCGGTCTTATGCTGTCTTGTCAAAAAAAATGGATGCAGTCCTGTCTGATGCTATCTTGTCATAAAAAGGGATGCAGTCCTGTCTCATACAATCTTGTCATAAAAATGAACGCAGTCCTGTCTCATACAATCTTGTCATAAAATGATTGCAGTCCTGTCTCATACCATGTTTTCATAACCCCTTAAGCTTATGTAATTTAACCCTAGGTAAATAGAAAAATGGTAAGTATTGTATAAGGTAATGTATGTAGTAAATTTGATGGTAAAGTATTTAGTAAAATTTTATCTATTCAAAATCATACTCCGGCTTTGCCAAAATCACACTCCGATTTTCACAAAATCACTGGCTGATTTTCACAACATCACTGGCTGACTTTCACAGCATCACTGGCTGATTTTCACAGCATCACTGGCTGATTTTCACAAAATCACACTCCGACTTTACCAAAATCACACTCCGATTTTCACAACATCACTGGCTGATTTTCACAGCATCACTGGCTGATTTTCACAAAATCACACTCCGATTTACCAAAATCACACTCCGACTTTACCAAAATCACACTCCGATTTTCACAACATCACTGGCTGATTTTCACAAAATCAAACTCCGATTTAGCCAAAATCACACTCCGACTTTACCAAAATCGCCGACTGTTTTTCACAAAATCACTGACTGATTTTCACAAAAGCGAGGGNAAAGCGAGGGTTGATTTTGAAGCCCCAGATTGTTGTTTTACTGTACGCCGTTTCAAAACCGCACCCTTCCCCATTGTGCGTCCTGCTTGTCAGAAGGTTTCAGCAGTTTCGTCACGAGCCTGTCGGGTAGCCCTCACTGTTTTTGTCCTTGTTTGCTAAAAGAAAACCTAGTGTTGCTTACCGGTAGCAGATGTCTTGCCTTTCACCATTTTGCCGTTCTGCGTTAGGATATCTATACTAGGTATCTAGCTAGCTAGGTGGCTGGGTGCGGTACTTGGGTGTTTTTTTCGGTGGGAGCTGCAGTATTTTTACTTTACCTTCTTTTCGTGGCAGGTGTAGCCCATAACACACGCACACATACACATAAACAGAACTCTCGCGAATTTTTTCCCAGACACCCTTTTAACTTCTCGAGGATTTCACCCCAAACCCCTTTATGAGACGAACTTTGCATTTTTTTGATGTTTTTCATTTTAGGTTTTTGCTCACCATACCCATCATTTTCCAAGAACATATTTTCAAACATTTTGGCAAGCCCCCCTCACGACCCCAAAACGCCATGAAGTTTATGAGCCGAACTCCCCAAAATTTTTGTGAGATACACCCCAAATTTTCATATAATCATTTTTGGGTAATTGTTTGAAACCCTAGGCGACTAATACATACTTATCTTCATCCCTTGCAATTTTGTTATACTCCAGTGTTAGCTGTTTTGGTTGCTTTATCTAATTTTCATTGAACATCTGAAGATATTGGCCCCCCCTTTCCATC
>DF239915.1:83951-153286 GCA_000507305.1 Breviolum minutum Mf 1.05b.01 | reverse complement strand
GTTGTTGGTTGTGGTTGTGGTTGTGGTTGGGGTTGTTGTTGTTGTCGTTGTTGATGTTGATGTTGATGTTGTTGCTGTTGCTGATGACGTTGATGTTGTTGTTGTTGTGGTTGTTGTGGTTGTTGATGTTGATGTTGTTGTTGTTGTTGTTGTTGTGGTTGTTGTTGTTGTTGTTGTTGTTGTTGTTGTTGTTGTTGTTGTTGTTGTGGTGGTTGTTATTGCTGTTGTTGTTGATGTTGATGTTGATGTTGTTGTTTGTTGTTGTTGTTGCTGTTGCTGTTGCTGTTTGTGTTGTCGTTGTGATTGTGGTTGTTTTTGCTGTTGCTGTTGTTGTTGTTGTTGCTGTTGCTGCTGTTGTTGTTGTTGTTGCTGCTGTTGTTGTTGTTGTTGTTGCGGTCGTCGCTCTCATCGTCGTGGTCGTGGTCGTGGTCGCCGTCATCGTAGCGGTTTTTCTTCAATGTTATATTTGACATGTTGCTTTCCGCACCTGCTTTTTGGGTGGTTGATTGACTGCCAGGATCAGGAATGCTGAAGCTTTGACTGCAATGGAACGCACCATTTTCTCTATGCCTTTCAAGCCTTTCAGAACTTCTAATTGAGTTGCAGGCCATTCCAAGTCAGTCTCCGTTACCCTCAACATTTATCATCATCATATATCAAGGCAAACTTGTTCATGGAAGATATCGTATGATATCGTTCTAAGGAAGAGCAAAGTCGATGAAGGAGATTTCCTGGCTGTGCTGAAGAAGGCGGCAGAATGTGACGTTGAGCAAAGATGAATTGATTGAAGGAGAAATGAGATGGAATTGATGAAATCGATGAAATGAGCAATTCTGAGAAACTGCTCGAAAAAGTGGAGAGCTTCCATAGGTACCATGCTTGAGAACCGGTATTTCCACCCATCTTTTTGGTCTGTGGTTGGGGAGTTGACCTGAAGCTGACTGTTTGAACAGGAAGGTGTTGGCACAAATGCAGATGCGAATTTGCAAAGCTTGGCGCTTAAACACTGCAAGGAAAAAAGCAAACATTGCATGGATCAGCTCCTCATTTTGTATTTTGTTTGCTTAGAGGCTTAGATATGTAGATGCATGATCTGCTTCTTTGAAGAAGTCGTCATCCACAATTAGTTACATCCAAAGGCTATTGCAGATAAAAACTTGGCGTATATATACGTATATTATATATATTATATAAATACCATTTTGCCGAGGAAGTTTCGTTGAACAGCCAGCCTTTGACATCGTGGTTACCTCAGACTTAAATTTGGGTAATGCTTTTTGCTTCAGATCATTTTGTTTTCTTGGCTGAAGGCCCTTTCTTCGGCCATCATTTTGAATTGCATTATCATGGGCTTGGAAATCGATCTTGCAGAGCAACCTGGCTGAGTAACGAAGAATGGAACCTGAGAAGCTTGCATTTGATACCGAAAATCGCATGGAATGCAACCCCCTTACCAGTCCCATAGGATCCACGTATGGTATACTTACCTACATTTACCATAGAAATTAACCAAATGTAGGTGAATATACCATACATGGATCCTAGTATGGATCCTACGGGATTGGGCACACAGCATGGTGCTCAGAGGCAATCTCCAGATTATGTTTGGACTATTTTAGAGTCTCTCGGCATGAAGGAATGGAGCCAGATGGAAGTAGTCTCTTGCATCCCACCCTTAAAAGATCAAGTCCCCTAGGGTACTGGTACCAAAAAAATATAGGGGTTCCCCCCCTATGATTCTATGTGATGGGTTCTTGAATTTATAGCCTGTCAAAATGAAACCTTGTGGTTATGATTCTGTTCAATTCTGGCCCCATTTGTATATTGCCTGATGGTTTCGATTCTGTAAAGTTGATTTGTTGATGCCTCTTTTGAGAATTGCCTACGGGTCTTGATTCTGTCGTCATCTCATTTTCAGTTGAAAATTCACCAATTTCCTTGATTCCAATACACGCAGAGGGTGGGGTTCCAAAATCAGGTTAGTTTTCAAAATGTACCCCACGGCACACCACTGCTGAGATGGTACAATGTATATACGAACATCAGCATAGCTCAACCTTGAGGGTTCCAATCTGTGAGCAGTTCTCTTGTTATAGAATCAGGGTGCCCAAGGCTCAATGGGAATTTTCAGGAAAATTTTCTTGCCAGAAGCAAATGGCAGAATGATCATTCAAAGTTGATTCTTATAATTACAAATGAACAGTCTGTATCTTCGGCCACCAGCAAGCACCAGCAAGGAATGTGTTTTGCATCACGTGGATATCCGAGATGTTGCTGAAGCAGTATTGTTTGCGATTTGGATATTTCAAGGACTTGTGGAACTACCTTGAGCCAAAGCTGCATATGGAACTCAGTTCTCCCTTCAAGAGCAATGCTTTGATTTACTTTCCGGTACTTTCCCCTGCAGATTGTTATGATGTTCTTAGTTATCCCCCAATGTCTAGTCTTGATTGTGTTGGCGATAGCGTCCCACTCACTCCACCAAACATTTTTGTTGTTCTTCAACCACTCAGAGCCGGCAACCTCGATTCGATATGGAGGGCACACTTCTCCTTCCCCTCTATCGTCCTGTGTCAGAGTTGTCCGTTTACTCCGATCGAACGGCATAACAATTGCGTATGCAGGAGGAGGCCTTTGTCGGAGGAAGTTGCGGTGCCAAAAAAAGAATAGATAACTGCTGTTTATATATATATATATATGATATATATGATTATATGTATAGATATGTATGTTTATGCACACTTGTATGTATCTATTCGCTGTTTGGGAGAATTGGGGACTGGGCTTTGTTCCAAGCTGAGGACATGTTCCTGGTCTTCTTGGCCATCTATGATTCTTGGATTGCGCCCTTCACGGCTTCGACAAGTCACTGGTCATGCCAGCAGCGGCAGTGAAGGGTGTGAGTATGTGTTAGTCACAGTAGCATAGTAAAGTACCCTAATTGTTTGTAATTGTTTTGCTTGTTGGGACACTTTGAAGGAATCTTGTTGATCAGATCTTTCTTGTGAGACTTGTGAGTGATTAAAAAAAGAGCAGGAACGCTATTTGGCATCCTCTCACTAATGAGCATTTTGGGAGTCACACAGGAAATGTTGAGCAAATTACGGAAAATGCAATTGGCAGCACCATGTAATCATAGTCCAATGCTTTGGAGATGCAAAGGTTCCGCCACAGCCAAGGTGATCTGGGCTACCTCAGGGTGGTTCGAATGTTGCGGCTGCTCCGGTTGGTGAGACTCGGCCGAAGTTGCCCAAAATTATGCATCCCTCCTTGGCTCCAAACAGTTTTGGCCATTCTGACTTATCATGCATGTTCATCACATACTCAGGAGGCTATTCAAGGTTGCTTTGCCTGCAAGAGTATTTGGGTGTACCGGTCAAAGTTACTACAATACTCGTACCATCTGTTGCAACATTGCCCAAAAATCACGCTAGCTTGAAAGGTCATGAAGATGTCACGGAACCTGTGGCTGCTTGTGCAAGGCTTTATTGCGCCTTGGACTTGTAAGGTGCAAAGTTCACTCGGCCCCATAATTTTGGCTCCGCCTCTTGAAGTGAAATTCACTCGCCAAAACTGACGCTGGCCAGGAGTCTTTCAGCACGCTGTGCTGGGTCTCGTTTCTCATTCTCTTCGTGATCTATGCCTTTTAGCTAAAATTTGTCATACATTCAATCTTGTTGTTGTCCCTGTCGCATTTTGTTGACCAGATTTGTTGTGATTTGTCCTTAGGGTCCAAAAAAAGCCCAAAAAACGCTGAGGCATACAGTTGCCTTTTCCGTCCCTTGTCATTTAACAGGATGCAAAACAGGCTTTGATGAAGCCTTGGGCCTTAAACCCTACTCGTGGGTTGTGGCACTCCTCAAATCTTGAGGAATCCTGGTTGATTGTGGCAAAGACTATGCAACCTGGAATGACTGTTCAATGTGTGGATCTTACTTTTGCTTTGGCCTTGATGATTGGTGTATATAGAGACCGTGGGTAAAAACACTTTCCCCACTCGTCAAGGCTGTTTGGAACCATGCCGAAGGCCATGTTCACTCTTTTCCAGGTGCGTCGGCACTTGACATGAATAGTTTGGTAATCGCTTCCTTGAATTTCTTTGACATGTGTGTTTGGAAGCAGCCTAGCTTGCAAGTGCGCAAATCTTGGCAGATATTCATGTCGGGGGGAGAGAGCCACTTCTTTGCATAGTTGTGTGTTTTTTCTATTCGCTTTCATTGAGTTCAATTCCAATAGACTACATTCTATATATGATATGTATATATATATATTTACTATATATATATACACGTTTGTATATAGCACGTGTGTACTGTCATATTACATATGTGTGTAGAAGGTCCAGGAAAAGGTCTTCCTTTGCGAAGATCTAATCCATCGCCAGCTCACCCAAATCCATCTATATTCTACTGCATCCTTCGATCCACTCATCAATGAATCCATCCATCCACACTCTATACGCCCGCCTAGCTGACCATCCATCTATTTGTTGGTACCGTAATGTTGTTCTCTGAGAATGATTGCCCAATTCCCCAATTGGTTCTCACGTGGCCAGATGCTTACATTGGAGTCGTGGAGAATCCTGGCAGCAAGCACTGGTGATATGAAAGTGTCAGTTGCCAGATTTGTTGAGAGGAATTGTTCTGAATGAACTTTCTGTCTTTGTGTTTTTTGCTATCACGCCCTGGAATGCAAGCTTGCATTGCAAAGGCATGCTTATAGCACGTCCTTTGATTGAAGTTAATCCAGCACTGCTTGCCCCTTGCCATGCAAATAAGTAAAATAAGTGGGAATTGGTGACGGGTGCCATGTCCTAGCTGTTGTTTCGACCCACGGCCATGGGTAGTACTTGTCCATACTTCCAAGTTGCTGCAAGGTTGCCATTATTTCATTTCTGCTATTGACAACGTTTGGTTTATTGTCGGGCCCTCGGTCATTCCTCTCCCAAAAATTGAATGAATCTTTCATTTTGTGCTTTCTACAAACTGCTGTAAACGTGCAGGAATATCATCGTGGGTGTGGTGGTCGAGAATACGTTGCTTCCTCCAACTTTGACAAATGACATGCTGTGGAAGCTGTTGAGGCTAAGGTGACATGTGAAACATCCAAGGTTGAGCGTGGCAAAGCAGAATATGGATTTGCAAACGAAGCGGGCTGAACGCCAGCTATTCAAGGAATTTTGATTCATTTTAGCTGTAGCTACAAATGCGTCAAATCGGTTGTGCAGCGCGGATGTAGCTTATCCAATTCTCCGATGATTCTGTTGGCGTTTCTTTTGCAAGGAGCTGGAGCTTCTCAGAACAGTCTTTGAGGAGGCTGATGTAGACGGTGACCTGGCAACCATTTGGAGAGCAGTGATTCCAGTGATGATTTTTGAAGCCAAAGAAGCTGAGGAAGTGGAACCATGGACAAACGAGAGTTCTGCGAAATTTGCAATACAATCAGTGTAAGGTGCTCCTGATTTCTTGACCTTGGGAATATATGGGGAAAATTAAGTTGTACAAACATGTACAAACATGCCTTTCCATTGGCGATTTTGATCCAAATTTATCTAGCCATGCTCCAGGCGCGCTCTTCAACGCATGGGTGTGCCTTTAGATCAATCTGAGACTTTGTTCGACATCATTGACTCCAACAAGACCGGTGAGGTGGATGCAGCAGTCAAGTTGGAGTGTTGATTGCTTGCTGCCTTTTGTATGTTGACCCTGTGCGGTGCAGAAGATATTTAGAAAAAATGGAATGACAAAAAGCACTGCCTTCAACGATCCAAGTGAGAAGGGTGTGGCAGGTCACTTTCCCTGACTTCGTGGAGGGTGTGAAGAACGTAACTTGCTGGCACACCTTTTCGCCTTTCGTCGCCGCCTTTGAAGACGAAAACGGGTAAGGTTCGTGGCGTTCCGACCAATCTCGACATGAAGGCTTGGCCCAACCGTTTGGCGAAGTGTGGATTTGATGTTAAATCGCCTCGCAACGGCCAGACCATGATCGTGGCAGTCAGAAATATTCACAAGCAGCAAACGCGATTCGAGAAGGTGGGGGTCTCATTTTTTTCAGAAAATTTGGATTTAGATCATGGATTTGGGATGTGCTTAGTTGAGGCAACGCTTGAGACTCTAGGTGATGTCGGGCCCAGCTTTCTTGAAAAGCATGTCCAGCGGAGCAGCATGCACCATGGCCCGGCAGGAATCAGTGCAACTCCAGAAGGTTCTGCTGAAATTCATTGAGGAGGGTTTTCCTGGCAGACAAGTTAGGCAATTCGATGACCATTAAGTGTGCTGACCTTCAGGGTTGCCCTTGTATCAAGAAGGCAAGAGCTTGGCATCGAGACTGTTTGTATCGTGGAAATTGTGGCATGAGGACTCGCTATCACTCTCCAATTCTAAGCACGCAAAGCGTGTCAAATATATTCAAATATGATGTTTGTTGGAGAGGGCGATGGTAAAAAGTTCTAGCTCGCCAGGGCCAAGTGGAAAGCGTGGGGGCTCTGATTTGCATTACTTGCTTTTATGAAAGTTCAGTGCTTTCGGGTGTCCAGGAGGCACAGGAGGAGGGAAACGTCATCCAGCTTCCGCCAAAGGAAGAGCTGGAGGATTTGCTAAAGGTTGGGCGTATTCTGCTGTGTCATTGGGATTTTCGAACATGGATGGGCACTTGGACAAGTATTCCGATTCCATAGAGAAATTCCAATGGATGGTTTCTTGAAGTTTCCTGCAGTGTATTTCTGTTTATTTCATCGTATTTCATATTTGTGTCAGAAGTACACATCTATAATTTGTAGCTGATTCTTGGATATTGTTGGGATGCTTGCATGGCATCCGCTTGTTCCCACACACATCGCCACCCTGCATCTGCTGTAGGTTCGGAAGGGCTTGGTCTCAAGGATGGCAACAGGAACCTTCAGTAACTACAGCGGAAACGGCGGCAATGACCGAAACAGTTTGAGAGAAGAAGCAGCCCGGGTGAGCGAGGCGACTGGGACAGGGTGATGCTTGGTACTGGTAGTGAAAGATCAGGGGACTCTTGAAACGATTGAAACTTGACAGCACAACTAATGACAAAAAGTCACGTGCTTGATTTTGATTGGGCATGGTGTGCCTGGTGTGAGGCTGCATCTTCTTCAACACAGGCTGGAGCATTTCAAAAAAAGGTACTGTAGGTCCCAGAATTGTGGAAGTGAATTATTCTGAAGCAGTCTTGCAAGTTTGCTTGTACTTAGACATACTGTAGCTCTCTTGGTGAGATGAGCTAGAAAAGAAAGTGGTGAACAATGTGAGCTGCATGAGTTGTGAACCCTGTCCTTTCCACTTGTTTTTACTATGCAGCAAATTATGTCTTGGTAGGTCCTAGCGCCAGAGGTCAACCTGCAAGCGACCGTGGAGGATCCTCCGGAGCATCCAACGGATGGCAGATTGCCAGGTCAACCTGACGTACCTGTGAGCTCCAAATCCAGTCCACCAGATGCATCAAGACCTGGCTCCTCCGTTGGTGAAAGCAAAGGGGGCCATCCCAGTTACTTGGTGACTAAACCTTGGTGCAGCTAGATTGAATATAATCATAGCAAGAAATTGTCTGAATTGAGTTTTTAGCAACTGGAATGTTGCCATCCTGGATGACTTTTCTGGTTTTAGCATCTAAGGCAATGAGCCCAAGTTGCAAAACATGCTTCGCGAGATTGATGGAAGTGATGGAAGTGAGTCCAAGACTTGTATAGCCGGAGATGAAAGAAACTTGCAAAACACTGCAGTTTGATGGGTGCTTTTTTATTGGCAAATAATCAGATGCCCATGAAACTGAAAGTGTACTTGCAAGAATTCCAGCTGAAATGTCTTCACTAGTTGCTTTCTTGTTGTCTCTTTTGTTCATGTTTCATCATGTTTCATCTACCTGTCAACTTAGGTCCAAAAGGGCAGTGTCCCCAAAGGATCTGGAAAATCAGCCACAGCTGGATAGCATACCAGGGGAGAGGCTTTGTTGGCATTCTCCACCTTTTTGGAATGTGTGAATGCTGCATGTTGGCATCCTGGGTTCAGGCGACCCCTCATCTTGAAGCCTCAAAGTGCAAAGTAACTTGACATCACAAGTCATACGAATCAAAGTACAATTAGAATACAGATACCATACAGATACCCATTTCGCATGTGCAACTGTTTTTGTTTTTCTAAGCGGCTTGTAAGACTGAGGTCACAAAGTTCTGCTTCGGGTGATCCAGGTGATCCAGGTGATCCAGGTCTTGCTGCGGCAGATGACTAGAAAACCCGTCAGGGCTGTGGATCAGTTTCACTCCGGTCAGTTTGGCGCCGTCTGGCCGTGGTTCAGATTTTTCAGTAGAGCTGCTAGGGTGGGGTAGCGCTACAGGTGGAAATTCATCCATTTTGCAACATGATCTGAGAGATCTATTGGGAAAACAGCTCACAGTTCCAATTGAATCTGTTTGAACATGAACGGGCATGGTTTGACCGCCACATTGCAGTCTAGCAGAGAACCTGCAGCATTCTGCCAAGCAGATCCTGCAATCGTGGAAAGCATGGCTTGTTAACAGCCTGTGGTGTCTAGCCAACATCTTACCTTCATCGTGCAGACATATAGGATGAACATGAAGGCCTGACACTCCTTGGTTTTCAGCAGCTTGCACTTGCTAGCTGGTGCTATCAATATTTCTCAGCCAGGCTCACACTCGCAGAGTGTGTTGGCCTGTTGCATCCGTCGACTTGAGGGAAATCGTGAAGAAAAAACAGCCGTCTGCCTTGGCTGCAAAGATTGTGACCACAGCAAAGCATAGCACGTCGGGCAGCTTAACAAAAAGACCCTTTTCTTTCAATGTAAACGTCCGTTCACCATTTAGATTTGCAGAGAATTGGGGAGTTCAGAAGGCCACTTCGCGCAACGCAGCGCTTCGAGATTGGGGACTTTTGGGTGGTGAAATTGGAGGAGGCCAGAATGGTTGAAAGATGTCGTTTGATGCGAGGGACGCGGCAACATTACAGTTGAATTTGTTGAGAGGCATCCGCTGTTGTTTGGAACTCAAAGCTGGCGTGATCATTGGATTTTCATTCTAATCACAAGGGTCACATATTCAGCTTCTGAGCTGTCACTTGGACGTCTGCCATGCTGGTGAATCACAGAGAGTTCCAAGCGAACAGCACAGGCACGTTCTCAATCGTACAACTGCCAAGGAAGAGTTGCCACAGCGAGGAGGCAGAAAGGGTCCGCGGATGGTCCCATCCTAGAACCGCCACAAGCGTTACCCAATTTTTTCAATTTTACAATTATGTAGCATCATTTGGAATACTGTGGTATACTGTGGTCATGAAACTTTCTCCCATTCTTTTTTGCCTGGGCTTGCATGGTTTGAGTCTAGAGAGTCTAGTGCCAAGGCGACGAGCTGCAGTCTTTCATGGCTGGTTCGGTTGAGCTGCTCAGCTTTAATCGTGAAGTTGACAGTGCTGCAAAGGTCGATAGTATGAGCATTCTTTAAAGCTTTTAAGAAGCGTTGTGTTAGTTCAACTCGCTTCAACCGTTTTTCTTTTCCTCCCTACTATCCCCTACCACAGTTTTTTCAGCACTGCCACTTTTGTGTCATGAATAATGACAGCCAAGGTTCGCAAGCCAAGATCCTAGATCTTTTCATCTTGAGCTGTTTCTGCAGGGATGGTGCACTGTTGGGTTTTGTATGCCCAAATTATCATGGCTTGAGGGGTACGGGCCTCATCCGCACACTGTACACTTCGAGGGCATCTGCCCATGCAATCTCAGTCCCCCAAGAACGTTCAAGGATCCTTCAAGGTATATATATATATAATTATATATATACTGTATATATATATATAAAAGACTGAAGAAGATGTAGTTGTTGGACGTACATATCCCGAGCCTTCTCTGACAGTCGTCCCTGTGCCCCCTTATGTCGCTTAGCACACCGTGTCCCTACACCATTGTCCCCCCTGTGTGCCCAGACGACGCCCCTGGAACATCCCGCAGCCCTGTTTGTGTGCCTTCCTGGAGAATGCCCCATCGCCTTAAATGCAGAAACAAGATTGGTTGATGGCTTGGTTTGGCCAAGGCAAAGTCCTTACAAAACAGCTGAAACATAATTTGAAACATCTGAAACTCATCTTGCCGCAAGATGAAGGGCTCAAATCAAGCTTCAGAAATCGCACTGCGACAGGCAGGGACATGGGACAGGGACATGGGTGGGACAGGGCTTCAATGGGAGCATTTTTGGGAGGCTGCCAGCTGCGAGATACCACCAGCGAATGAGGTGCCTTGGAAATGGCGCCATCACGGCATTCACTCATTGCATCTCCTTGTATCTGTGTCCTTCCAACCATGGCACCATCATTCCAACCAACACGCCAAGTGATTCAAGAAAGGATGGCACGAGGCCGTGACGTCATTGTCATGTCAAGTTGCTGAGGCTCTGGATCGGGAAAATGATCTTTCAATCCATCCCAATCTTTCAACCTTGCCAGATTTTGGAAGTCACTCGGCTTTGATGTTGGGTGCGGATTGATCGATAAGAATGGGTCGCTTTGTTTTTTTTCTGGGTTGTGTACAATACGAAATCCTTGGCACCCGAAATTTTGCTCTTTGGGTGATGTACATGTTTTACTCGTTTTTTTTTCACCTCCTCCCCCTTCAACAAAATGAGTAAACCACGTCCATCGATCTATCTCAGCAACGTGTCGCAAAGGTCGCCGTTATCTTGACTGTCAGGAAGAGTTTCGGCATCCTGGCTCGAAAAGATGGGGTGTTGGATTGGCATATGTTCAGGGATTTTCATTCCCATTTGAGTGGCAAGTGTGAAGGCTTGAAATATTTTTCCAGGCTTTTTGTACAGCCTTGGTATTCGATTTTTCTTTCATGATTCAATGTATGATTTGAACATATATTGATGCAAAGTATTGATGTTTGGTTAAACACTACTTTTAGTTGAACAGTATTACAGACTAAGACGATAGTCTAAGGGAGCACATTCCAAGTTTTTTCAGGATAATAGAGGAGGCCCCGGAACCTGTCGGCCAGGCAGTTGAAGATAGAGCGGATTTGTCGCTATATGAACGCTTCCGCAGAGGATGTTGGCATCATTCCGGACTGGGAAGGGTGGAATTGCATCCAGACGTATCCATATTCAAACTTGCATTCCTTTGCGCCTTCCTCTTGCGGAAGGAATTGGGGCAGTATCTCAAATGTCGAAGCAGAGAAAGGCCACTTTCTTGCATTTTAGGTTCGATATGTATAAATTATGTATAATTTCAAAATACTTCTAAAATTCTGAGCTTATATTGTATTCTGCAAACGCACCGAAAAAATGATTCTGTCTACAAAAAAGACCGAATCGATTGCTGTCAGGGTTTTCAAACAGAGGTTGCACGGTTGCCCCACCAAGGCAGCCCAAAAGAAATTGGATTGACAGCAAATGTGGCAAGTTCATCTCCAACACGGCATTATGGTTGAATGTTGCCCTCTTCATCGTAGTTGCCAACCTTCATGAAGCTGATTGGCAAAATCTTCAAGTTGACCCTATCCTTCAAGGATGCACCTTGTCTTGGAAGTTTGGTGAAGCAAGGGAAGCAAGTGTTTGAATGCAAGCAAGCGCTTAAAAAATGGGAAAATATGGAAACTCTCAGGCTATTGTGGCCTGGAACTGCTTCTACTGGCATTTTTTGCTTATGAGCTCTGGCAGCGGCTCAAATCTTCTGATGAGGGCTTTGATGCTTTCATGAAGACTGGGTGGAACTGCGGCTGAGCTGCATTCCCGTTTGCTGTTTGCACCCTCTAGTTTCATATTGCATATTTTGCTTTGAGCCGCTTTGTACCATAACTTATGACTGCTGTTGATAAAACGAGTTGGATCATTTCCATATGTCAAGTGGCTCATTCTCATTGAGGGAAGGGAATGTGGTTTAACAAGTAATGGAAGTTGGACACCGGTAGAAGCAAGCTGCGACCTAAAGCGAGCCAAATGCACAGGAACCATTTCCCTTGTCCTTTTTCTCTCAGCCTTTGCATAAAACTGCTGGCAGCTTGTCACAAGGTTACGATGCCTTCCTGATCATGGTGGGATTTGTTGATGCGTGTGTATCCTTCTTAGATCTTCTTAGCACAAATGGATTGTCAATCAGTCAGTACCTTGGTGACTGGCTGATACTGCTTGATACTGGCTGTTGAGGTGCTGAATTTTGTACCACTAGCACAAGTCCAAGCTGTACACAACATTGTGGCTAGCTCAGTGGTGTATTTTAGCATCACAAATCCTCTGAGACCAATTCATGACAGCCCTGTCAACACCGGCCCAAACCATTCATCTTTGCAGTCTCGGTGTTAGTTTGGTCAGTTTAGTCTTACAACTCGCTATGAGTTGTTTTGTGTTACAAGGAGGCATTGATTCAGAATCATCCAATCTGCGAGGTCTTGCTGTTGGCACCAGCTCTTCAAATCCTGAGACTTGGACGGGTGGTTTGGGGGCTCAGGACCTGGAGGAGTGCAGCATTGATTGAAGTGATCTCATGATGTCCTCAAGGTGACAGAACTTCGCTTGATTATCCTGGGCATCCTGTTTCTTGACCTGATTTGCATGTCAACCATGCGAGGGAGGAGCAAGAAATAGCTGGAATTAGCTGGATAACATGCATTTAAACACTACATTGCAGCTTGTATGATGAAACATTCATAAACAGCATGGACCCACCCTTCAGCAGACAAGTCTTCAACCCTCAGGCGAGCTATGCGTGCCGTGTTTTGGGCAATGGTGCTGCTGACACTGGTCCCATGGCGCAAATTTGTCCTGACGGGTTCCGCCAAATAGCACCCACCGGCCCAACGTCCTCTCAGGTCATCTATTTCTTCGCGGTTTTTAGCGTTCACTACGTTGGTGAAGTATTCAGAGATGATGTGGTGACTTCAAATTTATCAAGCAACATGGGGGAGACAATGTTCACATTGCCAGAGACTGAGGTTTTCAACAGATGTCAAAAGCATTCAAAAGCACCCAATTCAATTCCTGGAAGAGATGTTATATTGATCCGCATTAATCCTGATAATTGAGGTTTTCCTTTGCTACTTTGGAAGACTATACTGCAACAGTTCGCCACTTCATGCGAAGTGGTGTTGCTGGAGTGATAGTAGCAATCTGTGTCCTATCTGTATTGTGGTACGATGAAGCAGACCAATTGGACCGGGGTATATCGGTATACCTATGCGTGTAGATAGGTGAAAACCGAGGCCTTAAACTTTGGCAAATGAATGTCAGTGCAACGGCTGCTTGCACTCCAAAACAATTGCGCTTTTCAGGCATTGTTGGCTTTATTCTTTTTGCAAACTTGGCACTACTCAACTTGCTCACGGCGATCATGGTGGAAGCCGTGGTTGATATCTTGCGCCTTGACTCTCCAGCAGATAGCATGCTTTGACTTTGTCATGACAATAGCGGATGAGTGTCAGCGCATCAGAAAGGGAGAGATGACCAGCACAGTCATCTTTTTGAGCCTCTTTGAGAATGATATGCGTGAATTGTCAAGCCAAGGCCAAAGAAAAGAAACTTGATTGCAGCCGAAGTAGACTTCAAACAAAGTGCTTGACATTTCTGAACTCCAGACATTTTTCAATACTTTTCAATACTTTTCACATGCTTTTGCCCGACTGATGCTTGTCGACAGCCAGGATCTGAACTGCTAACCCGAGAAACTGCATCACGCGTGAAGAAGTTGAAAGAGCTCTTTCACAAGATGGATGCTCAACGTGTTGGAACGTCAAGCTTCAACGGGCAAGACATGCTAAGACCCGCTTACTGAAACGAAGGTTCTGATTGAGTTGGCCCTGTGTTTTGCGCACTTATTCTTCCATGACATTGGCATGTAGTGTCATGGCATGCAGCATCAATGTGTTTCCACTTTGCTCCCCTTGTTCGAAAGCTGCTGGTGCCTAAGGACGAGCACGGCAGTAAAAGAGTGAGCTGCCACGAATTTCAAGACAATGCAGACCAACACGTCAAGGATGAGTTGGGCAAGCTGCAGTTTCCTGGCAGCTCAATAATGCTCCTATTATGTTTTACCAGAGGATCCCCTTTGACTGCTTAGGGTCAGGAGGTTCAGCTGAGAAGTGTTGAGAGATGTTTACCGCCGTGCATAGGGCAGCAGCCTCGCTGGGCACGATCACGTTAAGGATTATTAGGTGAACCAATAACCATCCAGACATTTAACTCTTTGAGAATCAGAAGCGTTTCTATAGAGCGCTGGGGCAGCACTTCCATCAACTGACAACTCAAATGTGCCAAACCTGTGCAAAGGATTGCCAACTCGGACCTCAATGAGCTCTTTAAATTGATTGACTTCACTGGAGCTGGACCCTTGCCATGATTTCTGGACAGCTAATGACAGCAGCAGTGACAAATTTAGGAATATTCACCCGGACCAATCAATACTTGCTACTTCCATCTTGTTTTATATTCCACTTTTTCAAGCCGTTGTGTCATCCCTTTATTTATGGTCCTTCATGTAAACCTGGGGATGGCCAGCAGCCATTGCAGAATAGCAAAGTCAGAAGCATTTGCAAATTTGCTGAAATTCATCCCAAACCTTTTCTACGTCGTTTTGTGAGTGTTTTCAACCTGCCTTCACACTTGGAGTTCCAAGAAGCAGCATCTTTTGATGAAACAATTCTGAGAGTAGAATGCTGCAAGATGATGGGAGTCTCGGAGTCAAGCATTGTTGCTTAATCCACACTGTCTAGTTGATTGCATTTTTCCCCCCTTTGTTGATTGCTGATTGCAAACATGGCTATCGAGGTGCCCTTTCACAGGAAGAATTTATTGATGGGCTGATGCGCATGACACCTGCTCCCGCAAGCAAGCGAGAACTTTTAGAAGTCCAGCATGATTTGCATCGGATGTGGATGCTTGGTCTATGCTAATAGGCTTTCTGGGTCAGATTTGGACAGTTACAAAAACAAGGAGGGAGCAATGTCAGCAACCACAACATTGAGCCAAGGAACATGTTGTCAGTGGGTCAAGAGCGACTTCAGGACTAGATGATTGAGATGATGTGCGAAGAGTACGACGGATACGATTTACCATTGCCATGCTGTGCCATGCAAATGATTTCATCGCAGCCAGGAGCAGCTGAATGGCCTCATCAAAGAATTGCCAGCACAGCTGTCACCATTGGTCAATGAGGCAAGGTGTGTCGAGGTGACTCAAGGTGCCTCATGGAGTTCTCGCACCCGTGGATGCAGCCCAGGTCAAGGAGATGCGGGAGACATACAAGACCTGCTTGGCAGAGCGAGAAGGTTTGGCACAGTTTCTTGGATGAAGAGTCGGTACTGTTGTAGATACTGTACAGTAGTTGTTGTGGCATGTTGTGGCTGGTGTGGTGGTGGATGAGGATGAGGATGAGGATGAGGATGAGGATGAGGATGAGGATGAGGATGAGGATGAGGATGAGGATGAGGATGAGGATGAGGATGAGGATGAGGATGAGGATGAGGATGAGGATGAGGATGAGGATGAGGATGAGGATGATGATGAGGNATGATGATGATGATGATGATGATGATGATGATGATGATGATGATGATGATGATGATGATGATGATGATGATGATGATGATGATGATGATGATGCTCGTACGAGGTGTGTCAAAATCGGGTGGATGAGAGTAACTAGAGATGAAGTCATCCTGCATATCTATGCATATCTCCAGTTTGCACGAAACCATGCAAAACGCGGATTTTGCCGATGTTCTTTCCGATATTCTTATCCTCTCGTTCTCATTCGCAGCAAGGTCTTTGGTCCAGCAAGTAGAGGCAGCTTGTTCTAAAATCCCAGATCATGAGGCCGGAGGGCAAGGTCATGCAAAGTCATTTGCAGGAGACTGACAAAGACATCCCTCACTGATTGCCGACATACAAAAAATATCACAAAATCATAAAAAACAATATCAGATATAAGTCACATATAAGTATATAAGTATATATCTATATGCATGTATGTATGAGTGTATGTATGATCACAGCAAGTCAAGTGAAGTTCCCTCAACACCTGCTTTGGGCCTGGTGTTTGGTGAACGGCATTTGACCCTCTCAAGTCATTGCTGTTGGATGCCCCGCATTTTTGCTGGTGGGACGTGGGCAAAGGCACAAGCCAGTGAACGTGAAGCCCAGCTGCAAACCCAACTGAAGCAGGACTGGGATTTGTGGGATTTGGGGCTTGGCGGGCCTCCTGTCTACCATGATCTCTAGTGTGTCGTTGTAGGAAAGGCATGCGCCAATACTTTCTGAGTTTTCCGAAAATTCAGAAGAAGAACAAAACATGGTCTAAGCTCCAAAGATTTTCATGTTTATAAAAAGATATTTCATACTTCTTGATTTTCTGGACTTACATATGCACAAAAAAACACGTACTATGTAATCGCCAGAGGTGCAGCACAGCTTGGTGGACTTGACAGCCAATCGTGGTGGGTTTTCTGAGCAGCTGGTGCCTGGGGCTGAAGCTGGGTTGGGAGTTGGGTAACGTGCACCGGGAAAATGGACTGAACCGAGCAGACTGCATATGACTTCATGAATCTAGGATATTTTTGCAAGGCATGAGGCATACTGTAAGTTACAGGGCTGTTCTAAGCTAGTCAAGGGATTCTTTGTGTGCTTTTCAAGTGTCCGGAAGCCGCAAATCATGCGAGGTGCAATTGATGGAAGAAGTTCAAGCGTTTCTTGGCAGCAAAGAACTAGCTGCCGCTTTTCGACCACATTTCCAGCTTCTTCCATCTCTGCCTAGGCAGCATTCTTTAATGCTAGCCACCAGCCAGACGCACCAATCTCTGTCGACTCGCTTTGATGAGTTGGAAGTGGAGCTGCAGGTGCACCCGGACAAGATACATCCCGTCACATCGTCACATGCCTGTTTTTTTCAAAGCATGGTCAGCAGATTCGTGCAGAAAGGGACAGACAAGCATTTTTGCACGTTGCAGACGCATGTAGAAGAGAAGAAGATGCTGGAACAACCTGAGCCAGAAGCCACAAAGTCATTCATGCACCGCGGCAGCAACGAATCTTCCAGCAATGATCAATACAAGTCAAGTCACTTTGTGGGTTATCATCCCCGTTCTGGGCGTCGGAAGCAAGCAGATCAAGCAAGCAAGATTTGTTTGGGTTTGTTTCATGACTGGCCCTTCTTTCGGCCGTGATTGACGGTGCATGCGTTTTTGCAAGACGCCGAGGAGCCAAGAAACTCAGACAATGCCTTTGGACAGATGGCGTGGGGGAGATTCTTTGGAGATCTCGAGCCAGGCAGGAGCTGGTTTTGGATTGTTGTACCTGCAGCGGCCTGCAGGGTCATGTTCACGGTATGGCTGATGATGCTGAGTCGCGAGCAAAATGCAAGCATGATAGAATCAATCAATAATCTAATGAATAAGATGTTTTTTTGCGAGCTGGCTTGGTTGATGTTAAGATGATAAGCGATGAGAACACTGACTTGGAATCCTATAATTCCAACCAACATCTGAGTTTTACGAAGCTATGAAGCTGGTTTGCCTTAAACTCTTTTGAAGTGTCACAGGTAATAATTTAAGAAATACATGCAGCATCTTCCTTGATTGAACCCCCCAAAATTGAGAATGGATCCATCCTTTTAAGGGAACTAGAGTCATAGTTCATTCTCCCTGTTGTTGCAGCATGAGAGAATCATCTCAAGAAATTCCGGTTCACCAACGTCAACCAGGCTTTTGGATCCATGAATTTGCCCAGCTTGCCCAACGTACCAAATTTCTCTACCTTCCCATCGAGCCCTTGGCCGTCTGATGCTCAGTGTCAAGAAACCCACGATAAGCCCATAACTCTTAGAAACTCATGCGCTGACATCGAGTCAGACATTATCAAAAAGGAAGTGTTTTGATCTTCAATGAGCCTCAACTTTCGTTAACTTTTCTGTGTCCTTTTTCCAGTCTGTGCGAGGCTCATCCCAGCCTACAATGGCCATTTGCATGCTGCTTATCATGCCTTGCAGGAGCTGTGCTTAAAGAATTTTCATCAATTCTGTTTCTCCGCAAATTCACATCATTTAGGTATATTTAGGTCACATTGCTTCAGGATATGCAATGGTCTTATGCAGACTTGGTGGGACCTCCTTCTCCATATGCTGATGGCAAGGCTGCTTGGCCTCAGGGTTTTCCTTCCTAGCTGCCTAGCTGCTAGATTTGTGGGACCTGAGTGGAGTGAAGAAACTTCGAAAGAGTGAGGGGTCATTTTTGTCGCTGCTGATGGCTGATGGTTCATCAAATGTTCTGCACTGTTTTGATTGGGATATGTTGGGATTTTATGTGATTATAGATGATAAGTATTTATAAACAACATTTCCTGTACTATTGGATTTTGTTTTTGCCTCCAAGGGTACGTGCTTCATAGAAGTACCTCAGGTTCGGGTGGCCAAAGTGCTCCGCTGGCTGCAATCTCAGCATTGGATGCACCTGCCTTTTGACAGGCTCATATTGATGCTAAGTCGCACTAAGTGGTGCTCAATCAGATAGCGGGCCTGTGAGGAAGCCAAAAGCACCACATGAAAATCAAGTACTTAGATGTAATATACTATCATGATGATATATTTGATAATAGGACTCTGTTTGATTTGATTGTGTGTTGCAAGATTTCTCAAGAGGTCTATTGACTGTTGGCTTTCAGTGATTTTTTTTCTGCCGGGGTTGGACCAAGGAAGTTGGAAGAAGCTGGAATTCAGCTAAGCATGGTTGAGCAGGACATACTCAAGTGCTGCTTGGTACTGGTTGTATAAAAGGATATAAACATGATTAAGCGCGGTGAAACTGTTAACATCAGTTCACCAGCTCCCCAGCACAGACCAACCAACCCTTTTGATGGGATTTTCCTGGCACTCTGTTGGAGCTCGATACGTTTCAGGATTTGGCATTAAACATGTCCTTTCCAAAACTTTAAGCTATAGCTATATTTTCCCATATGCTGGCGTTTCAGGTTGGTTGATGCACTGAGCTTGGAATGGTGGAGCTGTGTGAAAAGGTCCAAGATGGATCATTTCACAGAAGTTTTTCCTATAATGCGCCTTGTGGCTTACAGATGCTTACAGCTTCTTGAAACTTAGAAGCTTGAAGTGTTTACAGGATTGGTGTAGGTGTATATGCTTAAAAAAACAGCTGACCGAAGTGGTAAGGGTTTAGTGAGGTGTCTTTTAATTGCTTCTCAGCAAGTTATATCGTGGATTTCAAAGGATTTGATTTGATGAGAGGCTTGATTTTTTGGCAGGTAGTTCGTCAGCTGTGCACAAAAAAATCAAGGGAGAATTTCCCATGGCCAATGTATTGCCAAAGAGTCAAGACATGGGCACCCTTGCCAAAGATGCAGGGTCTGGACTTCCGAGGGAAAAAAATATGATGGAAAAATCTGTCGAACCGATTCTCTGCCAGCCCAGCATTCACTTCCCAGAATCCGTGCCTCAAAAACGGCTGAGGCTCGGCTCCTTCGGGTGCAGATGGAACTGAGGCGAGATCTTGAGTCTTCGAAAGGGTTGATGAGATGAATGTGTTGATGGCCTAAGTGTTGCTGATTTGTGTCTGCTGATGTCCGGTGTCAGTCTGTGCCAGTGATAGGGAACACATAAGAATCCACATAAATTCTATATTCTATACATTCAACATACATTTCACATACATTTCAGTGCTGAGTGATGTACAGTGCAAATGCGGCGTTTACACTTCTGAACCTGGTGGAGGGGCAGCCTGCAGTCCTTCCGGGTGTTGGGTGCCTTAGCGCCTTCGATTGCTACCCTGGTCTGATGTGGTGATATGCTTCTGAGGCCTATCTTTGTGCAACGCGCAAATGGGTCCTGGCGAGGAGCTCAGGATGGCTCAGCCTTTGAAGTTCATGTTCAACTTGTTCATATATATATATATATATATTGGCATGCATTTGCATCCATTTGCCATGAACAGTGCATATATACACAGTGCATATACATGCAGTTACAAAAGAGTATTTGCTTGGAAAACTAGTCATTTGCACCTTTCATTTCTTTCACTGCCAGTTTCAACTCCTATGATTCGGAGGTTGTTGCTTTTGATGCTGGCCCGCCTCCGAGAGATTGGAAGAAAAATGCCTCGCCGCCAAGCAGCCAACCCTGGCCTTACCTTGGAAAATTCCAAGGTATGGATACATCCTTCACCCTCAAAGTGCCACCCACAGGATGTGGAAATGACTCCAGCAATGTCAAGATTTGTCGACCTAGGTGTGCACAGGTGTAGCTGAACATCTAGTAGCAGAAGGGCACTGACACTGCTAATATGTGATCGCAGATTCGTGGTGGCAGTGAGCGGAAAATGGGTTGGACAATCTGAAAATTCTAGGATTTGGGAAACATCCAGCACACATTCACATGCAATCACCTGCATATTTTGTGAGGCATGGTTTTGTGTAGACAAAGCTCCCGACTGACAGGCATATTGGGCTCAAGTGCCTCGCTTGGTAATCAATTTCGAAAGCCCTTCAGGGTGATGAAATCAATGATCTGCTGATGCACGCTGATGCATATATATATATTTATCATTATATCTATCTATACTTGCTTCTATCGGTACGGAATCCAATACAAACCCATCCGAACATTACATATACTCCTTGCAATTGTGCCCTTAGCCAGCTGCAAATTGGTCTTCGGTTCAGCTGCTTTGGCCCTCCTCCAAGCTCAAACTAACCGTTCTGACCACATATAACCGATAATCCCAGCAATATCTCCCAGCAGCTAATTTAACCAACATAAACGCAGAGCTTTATGGAGATGCGATGCTGCGAGGTCGGCAGGACTTATTGCATCCTTGTCTAGAGAGTTCCTTGAAAATAGTTGGTACCAATATGTCCTTGCATTCTCATATTCTCATGCTTGTCAATTTTCCAATTGTCTCTTCATATGGGATTGGCACTATCCTGATTGTGAAGGTGCAGCACTTTTTGGCATTTTCCAGGGAGTGTATGCCTTCACATGTTACCCTGAGTGCGCTGCGCTGTTCATTGAATCAGTGCTACTTTGGACATGTTTGGGCCTTGAAACTTTCAAGATTGCCGGCATGCAGCAGGTATTCCTTCTCCTGGTGCGACAACACCACAGAGGCACCTTGCCCCACTTTTCTGCGAAGATTGGAGCATCGCTCCGTTGTGGTGACCTTGGAGGCCTCATGCATTCACAACTACGCGTTTTCTGCTCGTGACTTAGTGGGTATTGCGGGTGAAAGATAAGGGATTACACGGTTGCACGTGATCATATCACATTTGGAGGTAATTCTCATTATTTCACATTGTAAATACATATTATTGTCGAGACTTTATCCAACTTGTTCCTTACTCAGGTGGGCCACTTTCAGAGGAGTTTGCTTCAAAATGTTTGCTGGAGAGTTGAGATAATATTGAACTCATTATTGATACTTGGTCACCAGACGCAAACCACGGAAAATTCCTTCCATGGGTGCAGGAAGCTCACAGCCTACTACACTCAGAACCAACGGCCTCCGCTCACTGAAGCTGTTTTCTTGACACGTCTCCCCAGGCTTCATGGGTATCAGACTGGCACGTTGGTGGGTTAATTAGAGATCGCTCCAAAAACGGTGCAGGCCATATCAACTGGAATTTGTTCAAGGTGGATGCGCTGTGCTGCACTCAGGTTGAAGCACTGCTTAAGTCACAGCCAAGAAGGTCAACAATTCAGAAGGATTTGGCAGATGATGTTCCAGTAGGTTTCTCTCTTACTGCAGCTTCTCAGCTTTGGACGTGACCTCAAGCCTACACTCAAATCAAACCTGGAAACATGATGAAGAGGGTACCTTTTTTTTTCCTCCTCTCCTCCCCGATTCTAGGCTAGAGTGTTGAAATCATGAAACAGCTGAAGCATGCTTTCACATTGTTGCCAGCTCAAGTCTTTAGATCAACTCACTTGACTCAAGACGAAGCTCACTTTAATGCAATCCTTTTTCATCCTTTTTCCGAGTAATTACAATTTGACAGTCGACAAAGTTGAAATGTTGAAGCATCAAGGAACCTCAGCAGCAGATACTAAAATGATTTCGTGGTGTGGAGAGTTTGACATCCCACCATGGATGAGATGAACGCAGCAAACCCATGGCGAGGGCCTTGGCATGGGCTGCGGTGGTGCTCTGTGTGGCAGCTGAGGTGGATGTGGAATGTTCGGGATCTTGGACTTCATTGCGAGGGAGCCTGTATCGGGCAGCCAATCCCCAGACACGTGACCATTCGGACGCAGCTTTTGAGGCGCTGGCAGTGGTAGCAGACTTTCAAAGGTCAGCAACAATTGTAGACTGTCCACTTGGAAGTGTGGCCATACATCTCGTTGAAGGCCTCCAGTTGGAGCATGATGTCAGGACAGCCTTAGAGGCTGACTTCAATATTCTACAAGCCTTCGGTTGGCGAATGCTGATTAGATCTGGTTGGCCAATCTTCCAGCTCCTGCTATTGCTTCACAAGCACGTGTCCGGACTTGCGGGTTTTGATGTTTGTGCTGGGGACAGCTATGCCAGAAGTTTGCACATGGCTCTGCAACACCAGGCCCCTCCAGGGATGGGGTTGACTGCCCAAAGTCTTTTATTTCTCTCAAGTCCAACTGCACAATCATGTGCTTCACTTGCATCAGCCGCCATACTTGCCATGGCCTGGACACGTCTTCCCATCTATGATATTGAGACGGAAGGTTTGCTTACGCAAGCTGAGCTGCGAACCACGTTGTTGGATCTGGTCTTTTCAGATGTTAGTCATCCGTTGCCACTAACAGCAGCACGCCTCTCTGCAGCCTCACAGTTGTCAATGCATCTACCCGAACCACCAGCTTCAAGCCGTGAGGCTGGGTGTGACAAACTGATGGACCAATGACTTGGAGGTAAAGCATGGCATACGTTATGACAGAGCAGCAGAAGGGAATGTAAAGTAGCAAATTTCTGATTGCTGTCTTTCACATCTCCCGCCGGAAATCCTTTGTTCCGAAAGCATTGCAGGATTCTCCGGACAACGGCTGTGTGGTGCGTTTTGCACAGACACCTTCTGGTGGGTGCAATTTCTTTGCGCCGATATTGCAGGGGTTGGAGCCATGGCTGTCCCGTGGCATTTACCTGGAGGTGGGGGATATGATATTACCATGAGTTGTGCCTCAAGTCACAGCTATTTTGTTACAGGATCAAGTCAGGGCATTTCGCCCAACAACGGATCAGAAAACTGCAGGGCTCCGAGTTGGACAGTAATTTCTAATGCGATTTCACTGATGACGTCGGGAGCCAAGTAGCTGGGGTTGACATTTTTCAATATGAGGTCCTGTTCCGTTTGATTGGCGACCAATTGGTGCAGGCCCTTTTGACTGATAGCAAACAGAGCAGTTGAGCAGTTTAGCAGCTCTTGTCATGTGCAGCCACACCTGTTTTCTGCGGCATTTGGCTGGGGATCCTGACTTTACGGCTTTTTGAGCAATTGTTTTCATTGGCCACTCCACAAATGAAGTTGAGCAGTCTCTCATCATTGTTACTTGTGAAGCGATGAAGAAAGCCAACTCACTTTAACACACACTCACACACACAGACCCAGAGAACGGTCTTTTTGACCAAGCATGGCAAACACCTTGCAGAGCTAGTCTACAGACTGGTGGCCCTTGCCTGTTGCCATGCAAAGTGTTGTTCCGCATGCAGCGGAATCTGCAGCACTGTTCAGACCAAGCTGCTCGATAAAAGATACAGTAGGAGAGCCTGTGGAACAAAGAAACACGGGTTTGGGAGCATCCGCACCCATGCCAGGGGTTCACGCCTGTGCACAATTTTGCACATGTTCCCCCCCTTCATGACGCTCATCTTGGGACTCGTGACTCGTGCGCAACATTGTGACATTCTGTCGAGGACTGCACTCAGATTCAAGGAGGCAACAGGTACCCTTTGCACGGCCAGCCCCTTCTGGAGCTGGACAATTGACAGTTGTTGCAGGTGGGGATGTTCCGAGGGCTGTCCAAGGTACAGCCAGTGCTGCTGCTGTAGACTCAATGTGGGTCAGTACTTTCAAAGTCGTAGCTCTTAGTGGTCTTTGCTTGCACTGAACGAGGATATACAGAAGTGATGAGTGATGCTTGAAATAACCCCAACATGAATTCTCATTGATTGTCATCATTCGTCCTTTGCCTCTCGACTTTGGACAGGCCTGGCTGGCACCCTTTGGCGCAGGGCTGGAGTGAAAGCCTCTAAGGCGGTCGGTCTCGTTGGGATGATGGGACATCATTGACAGAGGTTGCCGAAGCCAAGTGGCACTTCAATAGATTTACTCCCCTATGCTTCGCCCATTGATGTGGGATGGTGCAAGATGCTGCAACTTATTTTTTCAATGCTTTTTGCTCAATTGCTCTTTGTTTTGGTTTAACGGGCCTTGCAGCCCTGCCATCAGAAGCCTGTCCGGTATGATTATGTGAACCTGCAAAATGGGCTTGTTCTCTCAACCGTAAGGAATCGCAAAGAATCCAAGCACTGCCTTTCTTGTTTCAGTGTACAGTATGTCGCAGGCTGGCGACAAGCAAAGCGCAGTGAAACAAGAATTTCGTGATGTGGACGCTGGCCTGCAAGTGAGTTCAGAAAGCATCAGCGTGATAAATAGCTGTGGCCGTTTCCATTGAACTTAGATTCAGATCTCTTCACATGCTGTGTCGAGGAGTTCAGGATGTTGCACGAACATTTGCAAGAGCTTTCAACAAGTCAGCTTGAACAAGTTGCAGCCCAAGCATCTATCAAGTTGACCAGCAAGCACAAACGAAAAGTCGTCCTAAGGCTGGCGTTGGATTAGTGATTCGTGTTGAAGCTAGTTTCAAGTAACAAGTCGTGATCATTCTTCCAAAAATCTTGAGCAGTCTATGCAGTTTGATCATTGATGAGACACGGCATATTTAGAGGTGGGGAGAAGGCAGACCCACCAGTGACCCATCTGCCCTTGGAGCTCGGTGCCGTGAGGCTGTTGCAACCCGAAAACTTGGAGGCTGTGAAGCGAGTTGTGAAAGAAGAAGAGATGCCTGCAGCACCCATCAGTGCTTCAAATGCATTCAATTCAAGGTATATTGCCCTGTTGCAATTCCAAAGAAAATCAGATTCCAAAGTTGATATGTCATGATATGTTTGATCAAGGGAAAGGTGTGAAGATGAAATGAACCATCAAACATCAAGCAATGATCATTTATCACCCCTGTATTTTCTTGACCTTCAAGCAGAAAGGTCCAAGCTTGCTACGCAAAGTGAAATTGCACATGGAGCCTTGGCAGCATTGGCTTTGGAAAAAAGATCAATGAAAACTGTGGCATAATGTAATTTGATAAATACTTGTACCTTTTACAATGTAACCAATATGTACCATCATTTTAGTCACTTCTGCCTCCCTCCCTCTCTTTTCGGAGATTTCATGTACACATGGCTGGTTGCCGGTGCATGTGTAGAGATTTTAGCGAGTTTGCTTTAGTCATGTAGCCATTACAAAGGAGCTGATTGTTTCACCTTCACCTTGCCTTGAGGACAGGGTGGCCAATTCTCGACCCAGGGGTGCGGGTCGAAGACCAGTTGCTGGCGGTACAGCGGTTCAGAATGCGGAACAGGTACGTTTGGTTTCAGAAGTACCCTTGCAGAAGCTCAATGGCAAGAGAAGGGGTCCAGATACCATGCAATGTGAGTAGTTGCTGAATTACACTATCAGACACTATGATGCCCAAGTGCTGCTGGCTTCTGTCAAGATCTTTTGCTGTTCGTCATGAACTGCTCTGAGGATTTGTAATGTCCATGAGCCTTTGGGACACCGAGAGGCGCGCAGAAAAGCATCACGTTTTCAAGAATTGTCGCCAAAACTTGTCAAACCTCTTCCATCCTTCATGTCAATCATCTTCATTCTATACTTTTTGTGTGAATTCATTCCAATATCAAATCATATCTTCTGTTTATCTTGTGGCATCGTTTTGCCATCGCCTCTCAGGTTGAGAGAAAAAGTTTAGCAGATCTGAAAGTGGGCGACCAGTTCTCTGGGCAAGTCGTCGAGGTCCCTTTGGAGTGATTTTTGTGTCACATCCAAGTACATTCACTGCGAAAAAATGGAATTTGCAATTGGATTACCCACCTGAAATTTAACATAGCCCCTGAAAAATATATCACCCCAACATCATTTTTCAGGCGCCATGTTAAACTTCCGGGGTGTAGTTTTTTTTTTTGGTTGGTGTATTGCACATGACATAAATGAAAATATTGGGCACAAGAAAAACCGCTTGACTCTTATGCCACTGAGATCTCCCTTCTCGATGGCATCCGCGTTGATATTGAAGCAGAAGTTGATGCATTGGTACCTGTCCCCATGATGGAGGACGCCACAGATCCCAGCTGAAAAGCAATATGATGCAATATGTAGAAAGGTCTCACCAGAATTACGTGGTCTGCTTAGCCAGGAGAATGATGAACTGATGCACAAGATTGCAGAGACATATCGGCTGGGAAGTACGGTGAAGATTCAGATTGAGGACTTGATAAACGATGAAACAACGTATATATTATATAGTTAAGGTTTATGCAGATGGAATTGGCAGGGTTTGCCTGGCTGTTTCCATGGTGTCTCCTGTTGGGTCGGCCTACGAGGCGTAGCAAGAGCAGGAAGTTAGTTGGGGTTGGTAATGGTCATTGTATTGCATGCCCTTTGCCGCTTGGGTGCCAGCAGACTTGCACATGTTTGATGCTATTTTGTCCATGTATACTTCTACGCCAGAAGAGAAATGGACTTGTTAAAGGTGAACTGGTATGGTGCTGCCTGCTTCCAACGCTATGCATGTTGCAAGTGAGGCTTCTGCATCTTCTTCCTTCCTTTTCATAAGTTCTTGGAATTGAATTTCTTAATTTCTTTTGAGCATACCCTGCATATCTTGCAACTGGTAAGCCTGTAAGCCACAGACTGAACTGGCACTTGGTCGGCAGACCTGAGCAATGAATGCAATTCTGCTATTACATGAGCTTGCAAGCCCCCGCGTCCCTGCGAGGATGTCTCCCAAGATGCTCAGCGAAGATTTCCGGTTCTCGGCCGATTTCAACTGCCAAAGATGGACTTCCCAGACTGGACCGAGGGGGGCATGGCCCTGCGACCGCAAGAAGGTACTCAAAGCCCCTTGCATGAAGTGAATGTCAGTGGCCACTGATGTCCACCTTTAGGGATCCCTTTAAACGAGGGAACTAGAACAGACAAACCCAAAATGAGTCTTCCAACATGGTTCGGTTCAACCTCTGATTTCCTGGCATTTGCTTACGTATATCATATAAATCATAATTTAATGATATGTCTATGATAATTATATATCAGTTGATATCATCTAAAATTGATTCATCTATCATAATGTGTATGTTCAGTCTCAGGGACCGTGGATGGAACTTTGTGCCGGTTCTTGAGGTCTCAGAGGGAGAGATGAAGTTGAGCTCTCCCAATCGGACGATTGGCAGCACGAGGAGACTGAATCATCAGGTGGAGATGGTTGAAGTTCATTCAGGAGATGGTGACATGATCGAATCGAATCGTTGTTGTTCATAACATGATATGATAATATGTACACTGTAGTAAATGTTGGCACATTTTTCCCTATGCACTTCTTTTGAATCTTTACATTAACTTCACAACTTCCGCTTCACATGCAAGAAAGGGAAACCATCCAACTTGTATCAACTTGTGACACCTCGTTTCGGCAGGCGACACAAAAGCTCTCCAGGACACTGTGGGAAAGGGCCAGACATTAACAGACAGTTAAACAGTTAAACAGTTAAACACAAAATTCGTGTTTCATCATGTATTATGTAGAGCTGCTGGGTCCAACATGGTCCAATACCAATTGTAACACAGACCCGCTCTTTAGACATACGCATGCACACCTGGAAGATGCTTATATATAAATTCTTATTTCTTACTTATGGTGGTGCCAGCATTTCGGCAGTCTATTGCGTCATGATCTATAAAGGTTGTGTGAAGGTGAAACCAACCCGGGGTCAGGCGGTGCCGCAGAGACCACCACCAGATGTGGTCATGAGCATCAGTTCAGGGAAGCTGGAAGCAATAGAGGCCCTCTTCACTCTAAGGGATTGTGTTTCTACTTGCCAGGGGGTTGAAATGTTGTGAACTCGGTGTTTTTTTTGGGGGGTTTGGGCTGGATCCATGGAAGCCATAGGGAACCAGGTATCCTTGAGCCCATCGGCAGGTTCCGGAGCAACATCGCCCAGAGGTGCTGCAGCCTCGTAAGGCCGTTCGGCGACCTGTCCGGGAAGCCTGGGAAAACTTCATCAATGATGAGCTCACGAGGCTGAGGCTGGGAGCACAACCTGCCAGGTTGGGCTAACTGGATAGGTGGGTAAGCACCTAGTAACGGTTACGGGATCGAAATCAGTGTCAGATACCCCCCCTTTTTTTTTGGCAGGATTCAGCAGGGTGAAACACTCTGGGCCCAGATGCTTCGATGAAGAATGGTGTTTTGCTTTGTCTTCCTCCAAATGCCTGGGAGTGCAGCAAAGTAGCACTGAACTTACGCGAAATTCAGCTTTTGTTGGCGTTGGTTTTATTCTGAGGGCGATCGTCAGGGTCATCCAACAGTGTTCTTCTTTAGGCTCAAAGTCAAAATGAATCAATTCAAAGCCTTTGGAGCTTGCTACATTGATTCCCGGGTGAAACACTAGGCGCACAGGCGGGCTCTCTACCCCACCCTGCAAACCAACAACGACAACGACAACGACAACGACAACGACAACAACAACAACAACAACAACAACAGCAGCAACAACAAAAACAACAGCAACAACAACAACAACAACACGACAACAACAACAACAACANACAGCAACAACAGCAACAGCAGCAGCAACAACAACAACAACAACAACAACAACAACAACAACAACAACAACAACAACAACAACAAACATTACCTGATCAGCCGCTCATGGTCAATCCGTTTGATTGTTTTGCCTCGCAGCATGTTGGAGGCTAGAATTTCGCTGCCGACAACGTTTGGCCAAAGAACTTGCCACGATTGAAGCTGAATTGCTGCAAGGGAATGCTCCCAGTGTTCCTGTGCAGCTCCTTGGTATCTTGGGTCACAACCCTGGGAGGAAGATGGGGAGGATATATGGTGAAAAACGCCACACGCACACCCGACTATACCATACTTTACCATTACTACATCACACTCTGCTTCTTCGGCTACTGCATATTTGAGCTGTCTTTGAAATGCTGAGGCATGGCTTTATTTCCTAACGGTTTAGGCTGTTTGTTGCCAGTGCCCGATGGCGATTGTCTCAAGTTGCTTGGTAAAAACTGGCAAGCTTTGATCCAACGTGCTCAAATTGGCTGGCAATGTTAATACAGAATTTACCTTGATGTGAAATGCCAAATCATACCCCACACTAGCTTTGCATGCTTCCGCGCACCGACATGCTATGGATGCAGGTTTCAGGTTCGCGAGTTCGAGACTGCTGAGCAGATGCAAGAATGGATTGCAAAATGCCAGGGTCATCATCAAGATCAATGGTCGCTAAATAGTTCTCAGGCTAGGGGTGGTTGCAAAATGTGTGCAAAAAACAGGCATTCTGCGTCTTTCAATCATCAATCCTTGATGCAGAGAGTCACTTAGTTGCCTGGGAGGTTGAAGGAGAAGGTCCTTCAGAAAAGTATTTGTTAGCTGAGTTCTTTGCCTGTGGAGATGCTTGGCATGCGCGAGCTGTAGAGGCTTGTGATTTGAGAAACCTTGCCAAAATTTGAGCAATGCTTGATCTTAAATGATGGTAAAGTGTCAGAACAAATGCAAGGTTGCAAGAGAAACCAGCTTTGGGCATGGGCACCTCACGCATCAACAGTACAAGTCGGATACATAAGTTGCCTGTGTGTTTTTTTTTCAATTTGTGTTGACGGGGAGACATTTCGTTTTCTGTGCCACAATTTGCTGTTTATCCCCCTTCGGCACCTTGAGAGCACATTCACATGTTGCAGGCAGCGGAAGACGAGGAGATCAGAAAATTGCAGTATAGAAATGTTCGCAGTTCCTTGGATTGGATGAGAGCTCCTTTTTGCACCAAATGTATCAAACATGTGGGTTTAGGATGTTCGATTTTTTGCCACCTTAAAACCCAATTACAGTAAAACCTTGTTGTCAATGTAGGTCCGGTCAATGTGCTGTTTTTCAGGTGATGACTCCAGTGAAGCCATGGAGGATCTGGAGAGGATGATTTCCAAAATGAGTCTTAGCTGCATTACAAGTGGGCTTTTGGATCAAGAGCTATTTGTTGCGCAAAAAAAACCCTGAAGTAGTGACGACATTTGTGAAGTTGAAACATGTCATCAAATGAAGAGAACTGAGAAGTGTTGATGTTTGAACCTAAATGGATGTTTCCGAAAATAGGGGTACCCCAAAATAGATGGTTTATAATGGAAACCCCTATTAAAATGGATGATTTGGGGGTACCTCTATTTTTGGAAACACCCAAATGGGGTGATCTTCACTTGATTTTTCAACAGATTCTGATCATCCTGCAGAACCCGCTTCACCCAGGACATCCAAGGATGAGACCTTGAAGATGCAGGATGAAATCTGCGAGTTTTGGAATCAAGCGTTCTATGTAAATTATACTGTGTTGTTCAGTTGAAATCAAATGGAAGGTGCACTTTATTCATGTACTGCCCTTTTTTTTTGGCAAAAAAATGGGATAGTAGTGAAGGCATTTGTTTTAGATCTCCCATTTTATTGGAACTGTACATTACATATGAGTTTGTCCTTTTTTGGGCAAATAGTAACGAAGGATGCATTTTATCAAGGGTTCAGTGATAACATAATTCAATTTCGATTGTCTTCACAAAGCCTGATTTAATCACGCGGACAGCAGGAGGAGATGAAACACGAGTCCCTCAGCTGCAATGCTCATCTAAGTTTCCCAGCATCTACATGTCACGCCTCTTCACAGGAAAACGCCCAGGGTCCTGTGGAAGGTATCAAGACCAAAAAAAGAAGATCTCTTGTGACTTGTGAAACCTTGTGACTTATGACTTATGACTATACTTTTTTGTTAGGAAAGTTGCTTACAGCTCCGAGTGGTTTCTCTTGTTGTGTCTTTCTAACTAGAGCTCCTGGAACTTGTAGCAGAAATACTCCCTACTTCTGTCATATGCTACCTTGTTTTTTTCCAAACTGAAGCTGAAAGAGTAGATTGGTCGTGTGTCACGTCCGTTGATGTCTACTAGAGAGCCGTTGAATCCTGTCTTTTGGATGGAAGTTAGGACAGCTAGGAAAGATCCATTCAGAACGGCTTTTTGGAAACTACGTATTACACCATGGAGTTCTCAAAGGAACCTGCCTGATTTTGACCTGGAGATGGCAGACCTTGACTGTAGCATACAGCACCCGACCGTACCCAATTTTTACAGGTCAAAACACCTCAAAGACTTTGTTCAATGGCATAGACGCATGGTCTAGATTGGGCATGAGCATTTTTATCCAGTCAATTACAAACATCAACATCGACTCTGACAGGTATCTTCAAGGACTCACGTGAATAGCTGGCTGAGTTTCAGGCAGTGCATGGCCAAATTCCACACTTGTGGGATGCATTGGCCAAACTGCCATTGCAGTGCTCAAAGTTGCGTCTTTGTTTGCCAACATTTCGGCAGTGCCAGTGCTCCTATCGATCTTAGTGAGGCAAAGTTCCTGGAAAAAAAACAGATGCGAAGTGGAGTGGCTGTGTGGCTGGTGATTTCCACCTGTGACTGGGTGCGAATTCACGACATAATAATTAGTCCGTGTACATGTACTCTATTTTGATCTTTTCATAGTATCTATATAATCTTACCTTAATCTTGCAACAGCAGCGCCAGCTTTTCCTTTATGGATGACTTATATATCCGCATGCAGGTCATTCCAACGCACTCTCACTTGGAGGTTGAGTTTGGGGCTACTGAGCCCACTTGCTTGGCACATGCGCATGGGGGCTCAGCATGCTGGAAATCCTTACCGCTGACGGTTGAACCAGATTCTTGTGAGGCTGATGGACTTGCTAGTAGGATGCTCAGTTTGGTCTGTTTTGCCATGAGTTCTACACCTTTTCGCACCATGGTCCATCTCCCTCGTTAAAGAGGTGGATATGACAGCTGGCATCAGTTGATTTTAAGTTGGCTCAATGACTCAAGGCTAGTGTGGACATCCCTGACTTCGACATCGTCTTGAATCATGGTGATCTACCTTTACTTAGGACATGCGGCGCCCCGTGAGGAGAGCCGATTCACCGATATGAATGACGAACATGTGAGGAAAACTACTGGCAAGCCGCCATTCTATGGCCCGATGGACAAGGAGGCAGTCTGTAACGCTATGGATGGATAGAGGATAGAGTTTGGCACCCCAAACTTGTAGTTATATTGTTCTACGGACGGTTACGCATGGTTACACTTCTTAGCTGCCGGCAGGCAAGAACTCCTGCACCACTGTTCAGCATTTGCGCATCGGAAGACTTTTGGGACATTCTCTTCCCAAATGTGCTGACCTCATGGCAATTCATTGTGCATGCAAACCGCACGCACCCTTTGTTGCAGAGGTTTGCAGACCTGCTTTGGTGAACATGTCGGGTGCCCCACGAACTTCATCGACTTGATATCTGTTGACATGCGTGACTTCCATTCCGACATGAGGTCGGGAATGTCCTCAATCCCATGGGAACAGAAATCCTCCATCGCATTTTGGAGGGGCACTGACCGTGGCGCAGTGAACTGGGACAGAGTCTTAAATCCCTTAAGTTACAGTCATTGATGGAATGAGATGAAAATGGGCAAAAACCGCAACTTCAAAACGCTGATTCTGAGGCCATTGAGGTGCGAGACATGTACAAAGGTTCCCCCAGGACTGTCGAAGGGACAAAGTGGAGTAATGATGTTAAGGGAAGCGTTTCGAATTTTGGGATGCTGCGGCAACGTCAGGAATTTGTGGGTACAATGATGGTGCAATGAATTGTTGTGATTTACAGTTTTGCTTCCAAGTTTGTTTCTTCGTGTTTTCTTCTTCTCGCATTGGGCCTACTGTTGTGATGGCCTGAATCATTATACTCTAGCAAATTGGAGTTGAGAAAAAGTGTCTGTTGTTTTTCAGATCTGTTGATTCTTTGATATACTTTGATATGCTCTGAATATCCAGCTCTCAATAAACTTAGAACGGGACACCTACAGAATCCCTGGCATGCCTACATGCGGGTTCCATGTTTCGGTTTGGGTCCGCAGGAAGCGTTTCTTGGATGAGTGGGCCAACAACGATGATTTTGCCTGAGACACAGGCTGTAGTACAGGCCATCTGCGTCGTTAACTCATAGTGGTCCTACCGAGGACATGGCCTTCCTGGAAGATGACCTCTTGAATGCGACTGTTGCCCCATCCTCAACAACCTGGTAGTTCTTGGGAGGATGTAGGAACCATGCATGGGGTGTTGGACGCTTACAGACAAGGTCAATACAGATCCCAGCTTTGTTCCACTGGATCAGCCATTGCCCTAGCATTTTTGCGGGATGCAAGCTGTCCGTCTCCAACGATTCACATCCCGCACATCACAGAGCCCAGGTGGCCGCGGTGGCGCTACTTGCTAGACCTGCCTGGTGACTGCCCCGGCGGACGGCTAGGAATAAGCCAACTTTAGTAACTATGTTCAGGGAGGTGTCCTGAGCATGGACGGCTTACTATTGTAACCATTGCGAGCTAAGAATGCCATCTTCTCACACATCATTGTGCAATCCCTTTCCATTGGTTTGATATGGTTTGATCAACTCGATGCTCATCGCCGATCCTCCCTTTTTGGGTTTTTGTACTTTTCTTCTGAGGCAACGGCTACTCTGGCTCCTTAAAGCAAAAGCTGACGGCTAGCTCAGCGGTGCTTTTCCTGAATGATGCCACTTGGGCGCAAGTGTATGGCAAACCCGTCGCAGTGTAGAGTAGAGGACGCTATGCATTTTGAAACAAGTGGACTTCCCCATCTTGCCCCTACTTCTGTGCAAATATATAGCCCTTTGTCTGGCGACTTGTTGATTCAACGTCTTCAACATGGAAACTTCAGGTGAATGTGCCTGGTGCAAAGCCTGTCTATGAGCACTATCATGGTGGACTCCAGGATTGACAGCTGAAGTTAACGAAGTGCTTGTGATCCTTGTCATGTCGGTCAAATCCCTGACAGAGAAACCCACAGGACATGGTGCACATCCTCCTGGTGAGCATGGGAACTGCTGGTGAGAAGGCCGGTGAAACATAGATAGATAACAGGGAAATAGCATATTCCCTATTCCAGTACTTGAGTGCTTCGATAACTGTGTTTGATTTGAGGCTGCATTTGCGTGATTTGATGTTGCCAGTTTAGCTTGATGAGGTCAAGTGGGCTCGAGAGCACGATGCAGAAATAAAGGACTGATGGAACTGTGATGGATGAGTCTTCCGATATTGGTGGCCAAGATAATGTGAGAGACCATGTCAAATCAATGTGAATCTGGTTTCCTTCATGTGCATGGTGTTAGGAGATGGTCCGGAATGCCAACAGGCCGGTTTTGGATACAGCGATACAGTCATGCACTAGTCATGCACTGATGTGCACACTTGCTATGGTAACACTCAATGCGAAGTTGTCAGGTACATGGAGGATTTTGAGAAGCTGACGCGTTGCTACCTGTGGTTTTTGCTCACACGCTTGGCATCCTTGCTGAGGCTTGGCCCGTGCTGTTGCGGATGATGTCCAGCTATGGATTGGAATGACAGCAACTTATATGGTGGCTCCATGGCTAAGGTATCAGCCTCGTCACGAACAAACTGAAGCTTTTGGACAGGCGTTCGGCTCCTTAGAGTCCAGAGAGCTGTTCAAGCAGGTGCTACTGGCATTATATACTATAGGTATCTACAGGTATTACTCACGGAATCTAATTGATCGTTTTGTTGGTTGTGTCTGGTTATTTTCTATAATGTTTCTAGGTTTCCGTTAATTCAAGAGTGACCAGTAATGACACCGTGACCATGGTCTTTTGAGAGAAAAGATGAGAAACATGTGCGGAAAACAGGGTTTAGGCGAAACCAGTCTGTAAAAAAAAGAGCAATTGTTGCCAACATGAGTTTGCAGGTCTTACTTGAAGTTCTTTCAAACCGTAGCAATAAATGAGTGCTTTCAACGGTGCCGAGGTCTGTCCGGGTGATGACCGTACATCGGAGGCCCTTGAGGCCATCTCAATCTGCTCCGATGTGTAAATGGATCATGGTGGCTCTTGACGTCTCTTGAAACTTACGTGTTTTTTTAAAGACATGAACTGCAGTTGACGGAAAAAACCAGGAATATATTGTAGTTGCTTGTAGTATTTTGAAGTGACTAGAAGTGACTATATCATACAGATATCACCTATAATCATGTGTTTTTTCCCAAACAGGTCCCTAACCTGGATTTTTCCCTGTTTCAACCAGGAAGGAAGCAGCGGTCTTCCGAAGGGAATGCGAACGCTTGCGGTCCAGCAACGAGACTTGAAAGATGCAAATTGCGGGCGAAGACATGTGAGATGCTTGTAGGGTCTCCGGCACAAAGTAACAACACTCCATTGGACATGTCAGAACACGAGATTGAATCTGCAACCCTTGGTCAAGCATAATCATGCTGGACAAACATCTTTTCAGAACGAACAATGCACTTTCTTCCATTGACCTGCTTCAAGCCCCGGATCTGACGGAAAATATAATGAACATCTTTTTCTCTGGGGTGTTAGGCATACTACCTGGGATGTTTGCAAGCATTTTGGCTCACCAGTCACCTTCTAGCTCCAAAGAAGACAAGGGGATCAGTGAAGGATGTCGGCCTCACTCGAGCACCATGTCGATGAGGTTCTGAAGCCTTTTGATGACCTTCAGGTGCCTAGGGTCACTTCTTTTGAAGGAGAATTTACAATTCCTAAGTTCTTGAGGGGATTAAAACTTTAGAAATCCAAGAAGGCTGAAAGAAACCATGGAGTTAGCCTGGTAGCACTGCAGATCCCAGATGCTTCCAGTTTGGCTCAGGCATGTGACACTGTTGGTGGCATCTTTGTTGCTGTCTTGTGTGCCTTGGCCCTTGCATCTCGGCCCAGCAAACAGCAAGTTTATGATGAAATTTACCAATCATTAGATAACAATGAGCTAAAAGTAGTCAAACTTTGACACATGTTTTAGCGGAAACCTAGTGGCTTCATTGTTGCTTTAAAGGTTCCTAGTTTTGCAAGATGTGGGCAGTGCAGAACCTCCTGCGATTAAGGCGGTGTGCTTCTTTGGCTATCGCATCTACAAGGCTTCTCGGCCAAGTTTTTGGACGCCCCACCATAGGCCAACAATCACATCAAATTGGAGCAATGGTATGACTTGTTATGACATGTTATGACTATGACTATGACTATGCTGCATGCACAAAAAGACTTATAGACTTGCACATGGGACGTCAATCTTTTTCCCAATCATGGAAGTGATCAAACTGGTTTTCCGAATCCCAGTTTGCCTTCGTGGTCTTTGCCTTCCTGGTGGGTTTTGGTATTGAAGCTGCTGTCGGCTCAGCTTGGATGGCCCACAACCCTGATCCCAATGGTGTCACTGAGAAGGCACCCTGTGAGTGATCCGAATTTTGTTGAAGTTGGCCCTGTTTATTCGCTGCTGTGTCTTCTTATGGAGGGCGTCTTGTACTGACACCATGTAGAACATGGTACTAGTATTGTTTTTTGTGATATCGCACCACTCACCTTCATTAGCCGGGTTTGCGTTCTCCAAGTGTAAGAGGTATTTTTTCTTGTGCCTTCAGGTCATCATTCTGGTGTGCTCCATCCTTTGGGGAACACTCTTCCTTGTCGCCTTGCTATTACTACGTTGGTACTAGTTCCTTTTTGCTGGAGACTGGGTGCTTGTCAATGCCATGGCATTGAAGGTGGGGATTTGTAAGTGGTAACTTAGGTGTTGGCACAACGATACAGGGAGACGATCGAGCAAATCTTGGGCTTTGCCTTTGGTGTTTGTCTTGGACTTGTCTTCGTCCTGGCTGTGATCTACATTTTGGACAAGCTACTTGGCTGCATGAATATGTGGCATGCAATGTCCGTTTTAGGGTTACGTTATATCATTGTATAGCATCTGCATACTCCGCAAATCATGCTCCTGCAGTGATTGCAATATACCATTTCCTAATGAGGCGTCGTTTTATAAGTTTGCCTGCAGAATTTCGTCGTTGATGGGCCTCGAAGTTAAGGCCATTGGACAATGCCCTCGGTCCCCAGTACGAGGGCTGGGACAACTTTGCAGGCCCCTCGTATGAAATCGACATGCAGATACATCTAGGAGTCTTTAACTCAATGTATCTGGTTTCTGAAGTTCTTCTGTCAGGCGTCACACTGGGAGTCCCAATCGCGCTATTGACTGGCTACATGTTCAGGTGGGCATGCTGGTTGTATAGGTTTGGGGCAGATCATCTTGAGCACATACGATTGATGTGAGCTTTTTTCTAGCCGCAAGGTACTCTTCAATTTTTTCCCCCTTGATTTCTCTATTTTCCCCTTACCTTCCAATATTTCAAGTATCACGGCATCAGATCTTCGCGTCAGGAATAAGGTGATGATTTTGGTCATGGCCGTGACTGCCTTGGTTGGAGCTGCAGCTGCATGGCGCTGGGGTAGGGCATTGATTGGATGCACGCAAGAGGCCAGGGAAATCCGTGGGAATGAAGTTATGATGATTTATGACGTCCTCCAGTTCACAGGAATACTACTGGTACAGCCACTAATGGACTCGACCTTGACTGCTGACGCTGACATAGGCAGGTTCCTCCATCCTGGAGAACCACCTGGTCAATCTGGTGATCTTCATAGGCAGAGCACTTTCGCAGATTTTTCAGAGATGCAATTTGAAAGTCAATCAATCCTGGCAAAAAAGAACACATCTTCACCCACGACGTTTCCAAAAAATAGGGGTACCTCCAAATCTTCCATTTTTAATGGGGTTTTCCCATTATAAACCATCCATTTTGGGGGTAAAATCCCCCTATTTTTGGAAACACCCCACGTGTTGGTGCTCCACCTTCCAGGTTTGGCAGTGCTTGGTTTGGGTTTCCAATTCTTCCTTCGACCCAAAGCGGATAAGACGGTGGTGAAGACAGCAGCACCCAGTGCCTTCGGTTTTGATCGGTTTTGTGAATGGGACAATTCATGTGGATTGAGATTTTACTTTACAAAAAAAAAGGCGTTGAAAACTTGAAAATGATCATATACAATCATATCTATAAATATCCAAAAAGACTATAAGAATAACGTTTTGTAGGGCTCCAATTTCAATAATTTGCAGATTCCGGTCGTATTTCTCAACGTTGCACCATTTCTTTTGCTGATTCGCTTACAAGGTGCGCCTGAAGAAGAGGAAGCGGAGCATGTCGGACAGCCATGAGCAATCTGCTCTGGGCAGCGATGCGGTGAATTCCTGCAAGATGGCCGAAGAGTCTAAGTACTAAGAGGCTTGGAATTTGGATGGGAAACTGGAGATGATTCAATAGTTTCTCGGTATTTCTCGGTGATCAGGATCTGTTTTTTTTTGCAGCTGTGATATATATATATATATAAATACAATATACATACAATTGTGATAATTCTCTCCATACTAATTTTGAGTCATGGTACCAAAGTAAAGGACCAAACCATGGATTTTCTGCATACTGATGATTGATGATGACGACTATGATGATGACACTGATGCTGTCCCTGCGGAAACTCTAATGGCAATGCAAGAGCATGGCAAAGTCTGGGCTTCTCCTTTGGTTTTTGCAGGTGTGCCATCCTGCATCAGTTTCTTGGGAAATATGTCGCGTAGACATTTTTACATAGCGATCCCATGTACAGAAGTTGCTGAGAGAGAAAATTTGCAGAACCTTCCTTCGCAAAGATGCTGTGCTCTGACTTGAGACCTTCGGGAATAGGATGTCTTTGGGAGTCAGCTATTCAATGGAAAGGTTCTGTTTTTGGTATCATTTGCCATTTAGCTGCTATGCAGCTATATGCTTGGACTCAGAAGAAGTTCTAGCATTTAATTTGCTTTAGGGACGCAATCAATTTTACAGTAGGTTGGCATTCTTTGAATACCATTTTGGCAAGATTGCAGGCCCAAAAATAGTGCGGACAAGGTTTGTAATCTGCACCATCTGGGCAAGGCTGTCTCACTTGACTTGTTGCTTGTGCATATACGCCGTAGTTGCTCGGAATCATTTGCATGGTGCTGTGCCTCTAAAGAATGCTGATATTTGAGTGACATATACACCATTCGATCCAAATGAATCCAAATAGAAGATAGAACCATGAATATCCTACAAAAGTTGTATAGCAGTGGTACAAGTATCCGCAGGTCAACGATATAGCCTTCATGTGCAATGCTGGGGCAGCCAGTCGGGCATGCGGCAAGCGCTTGCTGGGGGGCAGCCAGTCGGGCAAGTGTTCACGCTGGACCGTAGCCACGTGTGCTGGCTGCTGGCTGATAGTGGCTTGCTTGCAAAACCATACCGTTCGCAAATGGCAAGTGAGTGATAAAGTTGCCTTTGGAGGCAGGCCAAAGTTCAAAGGCCTGTTGCTTCTGACCAGTCCGAGGAGTCAAGATGTGCTGAAGCCTCACTGTTTTGTTGTAGCCAAATCCATTAACATCGAAGTAATGATTCGAGATCTGTACATAATTTGGGAAGACCCTCTCACCATTGCCCGTTTCAGATGTTTGCTTGGAGAATTTCTTTGATACTCTCAAGACTCTTGAAATTGTTTTCCATTGTTTTCCCTTTCTTTTTGAAGTCGACTGGGTGATTTGGTGTATACATGTTTCATTGATTGAGCCCTCAACGCCTATCCTCAGAAGGCCCATGAAGGCCCCATGGTTTTTGTATGTTTTTTTTTGTTTTGAAATGTTAGATCAAAGTTTCTTCATTTTGATGACTTATAGAGGGTATTCTCCTGGCATCTCCATGCATCTCCAGCATCTGGATTTACACCCGGAAGTTCGCTGAAGTTGAACATAGAATCATCGACTTGACTGATTATAGAGTATTTTTGGGTTGCATAGTGTTCGTTGAATAGAGTCATAGTAAACACGAAATGATAACTATGTAATTGACATAATATTGATATCAATAAACATCATAATTATTTGAATACCATTAGATATCATTGAATAAGTCAGTATGTGTATGATGAGACTTATAAATCAACAACACTACGCCGGACTATGCCCTGTGTATTGCTTTATTGGAACTTACATGCTCAGCTCGCATGAATGATTCGTAGGTTTCCGCTGGTCAAACAATGTCAAACAGTCTGGCTCAAGCTGTTTTGGTCAGTCTTGGTGTGCAGACATGGCTGCGCCCGATGAACTTGTGGCACTAAATGACCGCCTCGAAGGGAGCAAGGAGGCTCGTGGTATTCGTGGTGGCTTAGGGCGTGTCAAGGGGGCTCAGCAAGGGCCTTGGGGTCAAGGATTCTTCGCATCAGCGAGAGCCAAATGGACACCTGCTGGAGAGGACCCTTTGTACCGCCGTTTCACTCGTGGTCCTGTCCTTGGGGCAGCAAACATGGAGGAAGCTGAAGCGCAAATCTGGCGAGCGCATGCAGAAGCTGCCTTGCTGGAAGCTGGTGGCAAGATGACATGGCAAGATCTGCGGGATGAGGTCGTCGAGCGGCGACGCCAAGACTTCGCAGAAGGAGATGTACCGGACACAATGATGTGGCCCTACATGGCTCTAGCGCACGTCCCAAAAGAATGTCTCAGTGAGAAGGATGCCCTTGTTCGACTTAGTCAGAAGCCTGGTTGACAATTGCCTTGGACCCATCTTGAACCCTTCTTACACTGGCAGGGATGAAATTATCCACTGGCGGTCGCTATTGCTACATCATAAGAAGTGAAAAACGCTTGAGAACACAAAGGAAGTGATTGCAAAAAGGGCTGAATGGGTGAACGGGTGAACCATGGTATGTACTTTTCTGATCTTACTCCTGAAAAACAGTGAGTCATGCGCATTTTAATTTCAAGTCTGGAGATGGTGTAGGTATTCCATGGCTTTTGGGTATGCGGGACAGCAGGCAGACTGAGTCCAAACCATGTTCCGGGACCATCCATCGAAGCCGCGAGGTCGAAATGCGCTTGCCCGTCGGCCCTAGACCTTGACTGAAGCCGGGCTTCCTCACCGTTCTCCAGGCGCCAGAATCACACAGTCACTGTTGATGGAGAGGGCTGAGCATGAAGCGCAAGACTGACAGACTATGTAAGCTGCAGGTGGCATCAACATGCAGCAATCGCGGTGGCTAGAGATGGCTAAAGAAAATCGTGAAGAAGGGGCTTCAGCTGCAACATAAGTGCCTGAGTTGCAGAGCCCGTGCAGCCTCGAGGTTGTGTCTTGTTGTCACGCAGGATATGAGTAGGTCAATTAAGATTAATTATCTAATGCTTGAGCCTTTTTATGTAGAAGTGAGACAGCATGAACCGGAATACTTGCCAAAGAATGAACAATGCTTTTCACCTTGGGCCACCCGCATCACCAAATCAAGCCACATGTCACGCTTGAAGCTCATGTACTGGGCCTTTGCGTTTTTGGCTCCAGCGGCAATCGCTTCCTTGTAGATGGGGATGCTTTGGCTTGAAAAAGCAAACTTGACTCACATGCTGAACATTTCAAGAATTCCTTTGAGATGTAAGAATATGCCAAGTTTATGAGGGATGACAAACATTTAGGCAGGATGTCGTGCAGACAGCTAGCAGTGCAAGAGGTCCGAATATTGGTCCAACACATTTTCGACACTGCCCCTCATGGGTGTTTCCTGTAGCACTTGCCGCTGTGATGAAGAAGCTGGTGACGGAAAGATCCTGCAAAGCACAGCAGCTGTGTGTCCAACAAGTTGTGAGGACTCCATTGCTGACATGATTGTTGAGAAAACCATCTCAACTCATCAGTTGGAGGTTACCTTTCAGCTCCCCAATGGCTCTAGCAGAGTGATTTGTTTTACTCGAAGGCCTTTGGGCTTAGACTTCAACAGGCATATGCCTATTACATTGAAACATGTCAGGCCTGGTAGCCATGCTGATGACTTGGGAGTTGAAGAGGGTTGGTGCATTCGAACTTTGCAGGGCTATGATGTGACACAGCTGGTCTTTCAAGATGTTTACCTGGCGCTTAAGGAAGCTTCTGAGCATTTGCCTTAATTTGAAATGATGCAAGTTCCTGACTCCCCCGGCTGTGCAAGTTGAAGCTTTGAAGCTTTGAAACTCGGAGTCGTCACGGCTTTGCAATCTCAAGTATTGCATATATCCGACTTACCTCCGGACAAAAAAGGAATGACTTTGGGGCACTGGCAGCTTCAGACTGATGCATGATGACACATTCAAGGATTACCCTGTGGTCTAAAGGTGAATCCGGTTGGATTGGGACTTTTTTTTTCCTGGGCCTTTGTTGTTGAACAAACCCTTGTGTGTTTCTCAAAGTTCAATGCAGAGTTTCTCAATCATTGTGTTGATTTTGGGGTTTACAAATGATCAATCTTCCTAAAGGAAGTGGTTGCTCGTCTTGCACTCCCTTGCGAGAGGGTGCTGTCTTGGGGTCCTGTGATAGATTTGGAAGATGTGGTAACCACATGTCCGAAGTGACAATTACATATTGTCCTTGAAGGTCCTGGACGGCGCCCAACTGATTACATACTCTATTAGATTAGATATTAAACGATCTTCTATTGATCTTCTCCCCTTTCATGCATGCAATGTGACATGCAATACGATGCGTATTTTGTTGCACTGGTCAGAGCAAACCGCTTCCGCAATTGAGGTGCCAATCTCCCTGATGGTGCAAGATGGTTGCAAATTCACTGCATGCGCAGATGTATTCCCGCTGTGGCCAGTGGCCATGAGCACAATCTCCCGCTTCCTTTGGGTGGGGCGACATGGGTTAGGTCATGGCTTGAAGGCTCCTCTGATATGTTGAGGTGTCGCCAATGCACTGAACTTTTCAGTCAAAGTGAATGAGCCGTTGGATGCAACAAGCCAAGAAAAGGTGGAAGCGTCAAAAAGCAGCATGCTGCAAGAGCCCAAAATGCATCCTGTCGCCTTTCTATATTGATATGAGAGCTTTTGCTTGAACTCCCAGGCGCCTTTGATCATGGCTTACCTCCTTGTTGCAGAGGTCTTTCCGGCATCTTTTACACCTGTTTTTGGTGTTCAAAGTGGTAACAGTATGTAATCGTGAATGGTAGCATGTTCTAGTATATTCTTGTATGTAAGATCCAATTGAGGAATGGTTTCATTTGAAACATGAGTATGCAGGATTGCAAGTGTACACCTGTTTTGGCGGCACATTCTTTTCTCTCTGCAAAATATAGACGTGAATCCTGCAACAGTCTTTTTTTGCACATTGCTGTTTCTGATCTTGATTTGGGTGGATTTGGATCCTCTCAACCCTGTTCTTTGAGCCATTGCCAGGCCAAGATCCCTATGGGTGACCAAGATGCCTACACCTACTCTGGCATTGCCGGGAGTCCTGGGGAAGAGGACTCCGTGGTTCGTATCAAAGGTCAACAGCTATCCAGCCACACCCAAAGGCCATGCAGTTGGTTGATGAGCTCAACGACGTCAGAAGCTCAGTACCCTAATGGCTGAAAAGAATGCTAGACATGAAGCAGATATATGTTAGGTATATATGGTATCATTTGTCATGACAGTAAACCATTTGTACCATATTTGTACCTATTTTGGTTGAATTTCCTCCAGATGTTGGTGACACCCAGCAATTGTCGTGTGATCTGATCTGCAGTTGGTGAAACCAATCTTGGCTGTGCGACCCTTGGGATTTGACAGCAACATGGCAGCAACCTTTGAGGGTCACATGTTGGCGCTTGTCTAAGGAGACATCTGTTTGGCCGTATCGAGAGGCTGATCACAGTGTCACTGTGCTGATTCGGTGTTCCAGCATGAAGTGTTCCACCGCGCAGTCAATGTTGCTGTAGCGTTTGGAGGCAATTGCACGCCTTCAGGCTACAGAAACTGCAACATTGGAGGCAGTCAGATTGAGTGTATTGGGCAAGCTTTACATCGGAGCTTGCAGCACTTGGAACTTTCTACAAGGGGCCAATGCATAGTCGTCCCATTCCTTTGACCATTGGGCATCTTCCACAGCCCCGGCCCCGAGGCACAACGAACCTTTCCTTCTCTTCTCGGAGGTGCACGTGGTGTCCACGCCTCAGAATGAGATCAAGGGATGCTATGAACATTACATTTACATCCTTTATTGCAGGCTATTTCATTGGAGTTTGTCATAGTGCACTGCAATGAGCCATTGGATTGGGTGGAGGCATCATGCAATTCAGATTGGAGTAATTGGCACACCACAGATTGGTAGGGGAAAACTCTTGTGAATCCTCCGGTAGGCAGATCTTCTAGGTATCGCTCCTGCAGGTGGAATCCTCGAACAAAAACAGCTTCATAGTACCTTGTGTTAAGCAATCAGATCACTTGAATTTTGAACTTTCTTTGGATTGAGAGCTTTATGCACCGAAATGAGGCTCGCAGCTGACATTCTATGAAAAATGCTGGATCCTAAAATGTGCAGATCATGATTAAGAGGCATTGCGTGATTCAAGTCTTTCAATGCAGTTGCAAACTTTCACCAGAAGCTTTGACAACAATTGTTTGCTTTTTTTTGAGGCGGAATGGAGCCAACGTTTTCCAGCCACTCTGGCAATTTTTATGCAGTTTGTGATTGAAACACATTTTTTTGATAAACATATATAATCTAGATATTGTGAAGTCAGTACAAACCATAGTTGTTGCTATGGGTCAGTATATATACTCTCCAAAAAAGTTCAAGATTGAACAATTCGTTGTTGCCCTTTTTGAACTTATGAGGCTCTGTGATGCAGCATTTTTCAGCTGTTTCGATTCGTTCCTGCAACTAGGTGGCAGCTAAGCGAATCAACTGGTTGGTGGTTTGAAAGATTTTCGATTTTCACCCCGGAGGTTTGGGGAAATGATCCAATTTGACTAATATTTTGCAGATAGGTTGAAACCACCAAATAGACAACTAGATGAACCTTTGGTCCATTGGTTGATTGGATGTTGTTAAGGTAAGGATCCAGTAAATGGACCAAGAGGCGATGAGTGCCTTGGGTATTTGCCTGGGACTTGGGTATCTTTGAAATGGTTTCAGATAGGATGCTAATGCAATGTGCTGATAGTCCCAGGGCGCACATAGTCACCAACTACTGGAACTTGGCCACGTTTACTGTCTTCTTGCAGGCCGGAACCTTGGGATGGTTGGGATGGAACATGATGGGAAGCACAAAAATGCATTGTTGAGAAAACAAGTGGTGCAAATCTTGGGGCGAAGAAATTCCCACATTTGGTGCACTTCTATGCTTCAGGCAGATCCACACGACCACCTGCACTTTTCGTGACCGAATGCAGGGTTGGATTGACGGGGGTTTCCATGGATGCGTGAGTCTCATGGTTTGCTTTCCTGGTTTTTCCGGCAGGTATTTGCACAATGTTCTGAAGATGGTATCAGCTGCCACATACGTTCGAGCCCCAGCTGCGTGCTACCATCCCTTTGGCTGGTATAAACCAGAAAGGGCGGAGTTGTTGTCATAGCACAGTATGGCATCACTGGATTCGAACATGTCACGCAATTCCCTTGCTACTGCTCAAGCCACCCAAGCATTTCGGTGACCTCGCCTGCTGCAAAAGTTCTGTTCCATTGGGTGAAGAAGGGCCATCAATGATAACATGACACACACTGCACCAAGTGTCAACTGCCTTAGTTGGGGCAGATTTGAACCAACTCCAATGCCAACTGCATGGGAAGCTCACATCAGCCATCGGCCTGGACTTCAGTTTTGCAGGTCTTTGCAGAGGTGCAGTACAATTCCATCCAGCCAAATGGCGGCATTGTCTTGGCTAATACAGCCCTGACCGCTTGCAAGAAAGCGCATCAATGGAAACATGCCAATGACCTATGTACTGCTGCTGCTGCGCAAACCTTGAGACCAGATGTGGCAACTTGTAGCGCCATCATAAGCGCAACCGGACAGAAGTTGTGGAAAGAAGCCTTCTCTTGGCTGCAGACTTTTGGTTTCTCTTCACTTGAAATGAACGACATCATCTACAATTCAGTTCTGAGTATCGTGCCAGGCAACCTCGGTAAGTGGACTTTGTCTATTTCCATTTTGGAGGATTTTGACAGCAAAAAGCTACGGCGGGACGTGGTCTCATTCAACACTGTTATCACTACCTGTGATCGATCTGAAAAGTGGCAACTAGCATTGCTTGTGTTGAGGCATTGCAGAGATCAGCTTGTGGAATCAACTGTTATTTCCTTAGGGGCTTCTATATCTGCATGTCAAAGATGCAGGAAGTGGAAGATAGCCTTGGGCATCATTCGGAAAACTGTTCATAGCAAAGTGAGCACCGTGGTTTGCAACTCGATTCTCAGTGCTTGCACTACCGCAGAAGCCTGGCAACTTGCCAGCCATTTGATAGATGAGCCAAGTTTCCGCTTCGACCAATTTACTATGAACACACTTTTGTTTGCTTCTGGAACCCCCGGAGTGCCATGGCGGTGTGCTTTGGAAAAAGTGGAACAGATGAATCTTCCATGGGACTTGATCACATACAATGCAGCCTTCCAGGTGTATAGCCATGGCAAGTGGGAGCCTTGTCTTCAATTGGCACAAGAATTGAGGACCTGCGTTTTAGAACACAGCATCACCACAATCTCAGGCTTGATATCTTCTTGTGGCCACATGGATTGGCAAGTTTCCTATGCTGTTTGCAAGAATCTGATAGCTGCCGCAACACTGCAAAGCAACATCATTTTGTGCAATGCTATGATGAGTGGGTGTGAGCAGAACAGCAAGTGGCCCAAAGCTCTGGAATTGCAGGTGTTAAGTGAAACTCGAGGCATGCAACTTAGCATGGTGTCGTTTGGCTCCATTGTCAACGCTTGTGAGAAAGACAAGCGCTGGAAACTTGCGATGGCTCTGGTGGATGCTTTTGGAACCAGGAAGTTGGAGTCACTTTATACTCAGCAACTATTTGTCATTAGCTTTGCTATTTTGTATTGGACTTGATGGAAATAGTAGGCTTCTCACTGCACCAACAAAATTCTCATGATAGACTTTCGGAGCCAAGACAGTGTTTGTTACCCACAAATGAAGTAAGTACTGCAATTAACTTACAGTATCTTCCTTGGATTTATTTCTCACTTCATTCTGCTTTTTTGTGCTTCAGGTTGAATCACATAACATCAAGTGCTTTGCTGAGAGTTCTCGGCAGCATTGGGAACTGGTCCAAGGCCAGTGCTTTGTTTGAAGAGCTCGGGACCCGCAACGCAGGCAATCTGGACCCTTTCAGCTTTACTGCTACATCTGATGCTTGTGTGGAAACTGCCCAGTGGACACAGACCTTGGGCTTGTTGGAAAGGACATCAAGCACTAGCATTGAGATGGGATTGCAGAAGATCAGTCTTGCCAATATTGCCATCGGTGCAACTGGAGTGGCGACACTTTGGTCCACTGCCTTAAAACTTTTCTCAGCCGAGCTCGGGGTGCAAAGGACCAGCATCACCTACAATGCTGCCATCAGTTCATTGGGACAAAGTGCCAGATGGCAGCTAGCTTTAATGCTCCTGAAGCAATTGGAAGACCAATTGGCGCATGGCAATGATATCACATTCACAGCAGTCATCAATGCATGTGAAAGAGCCGAAGCAGCCGACGAGATGCCAAGCTCCAGGATGCCCAGGGTCAAGAGTTCGATTCACGATTCGCTTTGCGAATCTCCTTGAAGAAATGCTTTGAGCAGCCTGCGTGCCCTTAGTTGCCCATCCAAGAATTGTATGATATATACAGTATATTATATCAATTTAAGTCGTCATCATCATCATCATCATCATCATCATCATCATCATCATCATCATCATCATCATCATCCACCAATACTCTTATACATCGTCGTTCTTCATAATTCTTACTCGTATTTATTATTACTGCGCCTGTTGCAACAACAACAACAACAACAACAACAACAACAACAACAACAACAACAACAACAACAACAACAACAGGTGCGGCTGCTGCAGCAGAATAACTTTTTTTTACTCCCCCTACTCCTACCTCCACCGAGGCAGTGCCCTACTTGGGGTTGAATGGAGCCAGGCGTGATGCATGGATCAGGTTGCACCAGATTGCTGCCCCCAACATTGTTGGCAATTTCCCATGGTCCCATGGCTAGAACATACTAGAAACTCTGTGCCCTTGCCCAAGGCACGTTCGATCGTGGACGCCGTGCTTAAATGCTGTGCATGAGGCTCCCTGGCTCCTTTTGGGCATCTGCAATCGAATGGAGAAGTAGCCTTGAACGAGCGTGAATCGAACATCTACGTTTTCAGGCCATTTTCGGAGAACGCATGCGAGAAGCTGCCATGGGCCTAGCTCATTCTTAAGTGAGGGCGATGCAAGACTATGGCACCACCTGCTGCCCAACGAGATGTCATATAGCTTTTCTTGCTCAGAAGATTTCTCATTGCAATGTGAGGTTGGACCCTACTGCTGTGCGCAGTTTGTGGTGCAGGATTCCAGGGCGCTTTCCCTGGAATTTGTTTTCCGGAGTTTTTGGCATTGAACTCGCAACCGCACCAAGATTTTGGTTGACTGTAGGTTCAAGTAGGACTTATTTAGGTCTACACAAACAACCGAAAGAATCTGAAATGAACTGAGCAAGGTTTGAGGGTGGAACTTGTGGTCTTGCCGACGCGGGCTTCCCAACTGCAAAGGTCCGAGAAAGACCGCTGGAGTTTTATCAGCGAATGCTCAGGCCAGGCGGGAAAAATTGCTATGTTGGTTGGAAGTGATGAGATTTTAAATATGGTTTTCATGTTTTCACTGTTTTCTAGTCATTGTCTCAATCGGCTAACAAGCAAAAAAGACAACATGGGCAGTAGCTGCGTAGCTTGCACAATGTTTGACATGAGGTTGGTTGATGGAACTTTAGAGCACGACTTGTGCTATCCAGGCAGCGAGGGGCTGCCTGCAGTTTCCATGTGCTACGTGTGGCCCCTCCTTGTGATATGTAGACAGAGTTGCTGCAAGGCAAAGTCAAGCGTTCCACTCATTGCTATGGGATGGAGTGTCCTCCTCGGGCTGAGCTGCAACCATTATGATTGGCAGAGTTTTCTACACAAATTAGGGGATGGGCTGCCTCTACTTGTCAGTTGTCAGTCCTCGAAAAAGCTGCCCAAGGTTTACTTGGCACCTAGTGTTTGGCGAGGATTATGAGACGCCACTGCGGCAGGACTGACCGGGATAATCAATCATATGGACAAAAAAATCTAACAAGATGACTCTAGTCCTACATGGTTTTTGCATAATTCTGGCATATTCTAGCGATACTCATGAGTCACAGGATGACCAGCGGCTCCCCTTGCCGCTTCGCCTCAAGTTCGGGAATGAGCTCATTCGGAGGCGTTTGGCCATCATCTTCGCTGCCAATGTCTATACTGGTATCATCGATGCTTTCAAGGACTTTAAGCCTGCATGTCCGTGTGTACTCTATGTATATCTATCAAACTCCTCAAGAGCTCAAGACACACAATACTATATATAATTTACAATGCCTCTGTAGAACCGCAGAAATGCCACTCCCTGCAGCAACCAGCGCGCAAGGCAATGGAATGATGTAGGAAACCTAGCACTTGTGGCATCTTGTGGCACTTGACTAGCCCTATCGACATCTGCCCCGAGGTAGTGCTGAATCCAAGCACTCCGAAGAAGATCGTTGAAGAGATCAATTATGACCAGATGACCGTTCGGTAGTAACTGACAGCTATGCCCAGCACGCGATAGTGAAAAGTGCTTGGGCTTGACTCTAAAAGATCTGACATAGCTGTTACATCAACGATCCAACCCTGGTTGCTCAACAGTTCTTCAGCAATATTAGTGTGACTATTATCCAGTGTTACTCTTTATGTATTATAGGGATATGTAGGGATGTACGTGCTTTGAAGTGTTTAGATGCAGATGTAACAAGAAGAGATGAATAGAGTTAGATTTTTGTGATGTAATAAAAAATTCAAGCATTGTCACCTGAAACTTGCTCTTCTTTTCCGTTGATCCTGGCTTCAGAAGCTTCGCTAGGGGAAAGGGAGGGGGAGGCACAGATTTGTCCAAGAGGCAGGGCATTCCTACAGCGCTGGTTGATTCTGGATGGTTGTCGTGGACGTGAAGTCGACTTCACCAGGTTAGATGTCGCAAAAGGTGGTCGTTGCCTCGGGATACTTCGATCCCCTGCACTACGGCCATATTGAGTACCTCGAAAGATCACGGGACCAAAACTCAGTGGAAATAGTCATGAAATCATCATGCAAGTTGAAGCGGAATGGCTTTGCAGATGTGTCTCTTGACCCCCTAAAGGAACATGCTGCATCATGCCCCCTTTTCTCGCAGGATTTGGGCGACAAGTTGCTTGTGATCGTGAACAACGACATGCAGGCACGGACATATGAAACAATATTCCCATAGATACCATATTTCCATGTTGGGTGGAAGCATGCAGATCATCCAAATTTGGAAGGCTGCTCAAAAGAAAGGACAGCCATTCATGCCAGGGGCTTGGTGATGGTGACACCGAGGCAACAAAGTCTGCAAGGACATTCAAATCACCAAAGTGAAGCGGTACAAGCAAGCATACTTCATAATGGGAAGACAAGATAAAGCTGAAGCTTCAAAGCTTGCTTCAGTATGAAGGCTTCAAATTAATGTTGTGAACATATCAGCAAATTCCCCATACATGGAGCTTGAGCAGGGTATGATCCACAAAATTTCCCCACAAATTGAGGCCCGCTCGGGAGAGGGTGAAGCTGGTACGTTCCCTCGCGTGTGTAGATGCAGCCATTGAGTCCATCGACAAGGCACCTCCTTTCGCAATGCAGGAACCATGGGCAAACGCCAGGTCACCCATTCAAACATTGGGGCCCGAGTGTGGAAGAACGCAGCATTCCTTCAGTGATCCCAGGACCAGACTGTGCGTCGAACGTTGAGAATATTGCATCCAGACACTTGGATGCAAGCTGATCAGCACATCTCAGCACTTTCAGGATTCCCAATTTTTTCGGTGTCTAGCCCTTACATTTCACTTGGTTCCATCTAGTGAATAATTGAATAGTGATGAATAGCGTAAATTCGTGTCCAGAATGTCTAGAATCTTGTTGTCAGGGTCAGTCTTCATAGCCTTTTGTATGTCCTATGATTTCCCATGTCCCAGGACGTTTTTACCAATGGTTTGCTCCTTAGAGGGGTCAAAAGTGGAAGTCAGTTGGACAAACTTCGTGATCCAACCCATTGGTGTTGTCAGGTGGAGACATCAAGAATGAGAATGTGCCAGAGGTTGGGGGTTATTCAGAATATCAATGTTGGTCCTCATTCCCCCTTTCGTTAGTATATGTGTGAGTGTGTCATATCAATATTTCATGTGCTGTGAGGTGGTTTTAATAGCAACATAATCGATATACAGTAAAGTTAATGATAAACTGTATGTCATTATTAATAACATTATATATTTCGATCACCACCCCCTTAGTTACCCGATTTTGGGGGGGGACGTCAAAATGTAACAGTACAATACTTTTTTGCTTTCCCCCCCCCCATTTTAGCAAGATTTTAGAAAATTGGAGGGGGGGGGGGAAAAAGTAACAAGTGCTCCGGACAAGACGTCAAACACGGGTAAGACGTCAAATAGTAATATTACATTTTGTACGTCTTACCCTAAAAAAATGGGTGATCGGTGGGATGGGACGTCCTTTTGTTTTTTTTTCAGTTTTCCAAACGCGATGTTTTACAGACGTTAAAATGTACTGTTACATTTTGACCCTCCCCCCCCCATCAAGGGGGTGGTGATTATATTTCGAATTATCTTGACATTTGACGCCCTTGATGTCCAACTTGCATTTGCTCCTTCACGCTCTGCGAGGCGGATGTGTGCCGGGAGCTTGGCATCAGGCTGGTGGACAGTTTGGGCGAAAAGGTGCAATCCTCGCCTGGAAACCTGGTTCATGATCATGCCTGTCCTTATGGCGTTGTACTTGTAGATGTTGGTGATTTTCCCACCATAGACTTAAGGGAAATCCTAGACATGTATGAGAGATGATGAGAGCAGAGGTTTGAAAAAAGATGTCCAGGGTTTCCTATTTTTTCAGGTGGAGTCGAGTCAAAATACATCACAAAAGAGCCTTTGGCTCTCCATGATCAGCCTGATTCTGAGGTCCTGGCTGATCAATAGGATAGCGAAACCAAATGGTGCAAGCAAACCTGCCTTGATTGGTGCTGACCGTAGCTCTAAATTCGCAGCAAGACCGACTGTTATGCTGTCATATGTGAGTGACTGATAATATTTTGTAGAATGAGCTTAGGCTGAACGATACCTTCAGTATGATGAGTTCGTGTTTCAGATCCTTGTCTTTCCCTCTCCAATGGCGATCACACGATTTTGAATCTGCACCATGTCCAGGTGAGAAAGTACCGTTTATATCCGACTATCACTGTGCTTTTCAGATAGAATGGATGGGTCGTTGCTTGGAGGCTCAAGTGTAAATTCGATTGTGTGGCGAGGACGCCTAGGAGTGCCATGCCGGAAGAGACCAAAGGCAAAAAGGAAGGTGAAAAAGATGTGGAGATGAAAGATGCGGATGAGAAAAAGGACAAAGATGGCAAGGATGCCAAGAAAGAAAAGGAGGAGCCACCACCAAAGACCCCCAGGACCTGCGTGAGACCACAAGTCTTATCCACATTTATCCACAGTCTTTTCATGAGAACTGCTTGTGTTTTTGTTTTGGTGCATTTTGCAGAGTCTCAAACTTGCATTGCGACTGGGAGTTTTGCAACAGTGCACCCACAAGTCATTCATATTTGTTTGTATTTGTTTCTTTTTGATTCTTTTTGTGTCTACTTGAGCTGTATATTAGACCATTTTTGCCCTGTGTTTGGGTGCCGTGAGGATGATTTTGCTGGAAGCCATCGCCCAGAATCTGAAGACCATCGCTGCTGGCGTCGCCGCTGGAGATCCTCGTGTCATGGGTCGTGTGCTCCGATCCTTTGCCCAGCTACGACGTACCATGGAACCAGAGGTTCTCAAGGCATTGCTGGAGGACTGGGTCCGCAGCTGGAGTTTGGGGGGAGTTCGCTTGCTTGAAATCTGGTATGAATACATACAATTACTGATGTCAGAAGAATCAACCTTGTTAACACCTTCTGAACCCTTTCATCTACACAAGAGGTGCACATGGAATCAGTAATATACAACGTAGAATGTAATGTACTCGCAGGCGCACAGAAATACACCCACACATATATAATTATGCATAATTATGCAGTTTGCTTGTTGATACTGTTTCTGTTTCGGTTATATCGTCAACTTTGTTGCATCACCCTGAATTGGTATGTTTCCATATGGGCGCCGATCGCAAATGCACATCAAAGAATTATGAATCGGCCTTCATATCTTGACATCCGCGATTGTAAAACGCTGCATCGCGATTGATCGGCGATTGGTATGCGATTGATGCAGTCAGTCTTATGTGCTGGGTTTGGCACGGTCAATTACTGTTTCCTTTTTTATTGAAAGTCAGATTACTTCCCAAGACAGACACAGCATTTGCAATGTCAATCTTTTTGTAGACCTAGTTTCCATGTTTGTGATCGACAAATCCGCGATTGATCCGCGATTGCGATTGAGGAACCCCCAAATGTAGTCACTGGCCCATGGCCATACCATGTCTCTTGCCAATTTCTTCAAGGTTGTGACTTGTATATATCTCTGTGTATATAGAAATAGCTATTTCATTTTCTGTACAAATGACATTGGAAAGAACAAAATCCCTCCGCGATTGCCACCTGTGGGTCCGCGATTGATTCGCGGTTGATCGGCGATTGTACCTTTCCCAGGCACGTTTATTTTGATCAACACCCATATATTCTCCAAAGAAGAAATCCAGGAGTTTGTGGACCCTGCGCGGCCAAACAAAGCCCAATACATTGCAGCAGTCCCGCCAGCTGACGTGGAGATGACAGATGCCGAGAAGGCTCGAAGATATTTCATGACATTACAAGCCATGATGCAGACAGATCCGTGTTGATGATTAGTCATTAGTCGCTTTGGAAGACATTGGAAGGGTCACAGTAGCTCTATATAGCTTTTTTTGGCTTGGGGTAGCAACGGTTGTGATTTTGATGCGACCCATTGCGGTTTGCATGACATTTAAGTCAATCGTGTTCAAGAGTATCAAATGTGATGTGCTAGCGCTCAAACCACAGCATTGATCCGTTATGAACAGGTATTCATTAGGCATGATAGGGTCTGTGTGAATGGATTCTTTGAACTTCTATGATGTACTGGGATTGTACTGGGTTATATCTCATGAATTCATATCCCAATGACTGTATGACAGTATGGGCTTTGTTTGTGCTGGCCACGTGCTCTGTGAGGAGAAGCCCAAAGAGGTTGAGATTAAGTTTCCGCAACTCAGCAAGCCATACGCACCGGAACTTGAGGCATATGCGGTGCTGAGCTTGGTGGTAAAACTCTCTGACAAGAATGAGAAAGAGAAGACACTTGAGACAGCCAGCGCTTTGGTCCTGTTCTTGAAGACATTGAACAGACGTACTTTGGATTTCTTCAATGCCCGAGCCTACTTCTACCTCTCCCTTGCCTATGAGCGCTGCGGCCGCCTGTCAGAGATCCGACCAGAGTTACTTGCAGCATATCGCAGCGCATGCCTTCGGCATGACCAGATGGGCCAGGCTACCCTCCTGAATCTTCTTCTCAGGAACTACTTGGCCTACAACCTTTATGACCAAGCCCTTAAGCTAGTCTCCAAGACAAGTTTCCCAGAGAGCAGGCCAAACATGCAGTATGCCCGCTATCTGTTCTACATTGGGCAGATCAAGGCCGTTCAGCTGGAGTACTCAGACTCACATTCAAAGCTGATGCAAGCCATTCGAAAAGCTCCACAGACGGCTAGTGTGGCTCTAGGCTTCAAGCTAGCAGCTAGCAAGCTGGCAATTGTGGTAGAGCTACTCATGGGAGGTATTCCAGAGCGGTCCTTTTTTATGCAGAAGGAGCTGAAGGAACCTCTTCGTCCGTACTATGCCATTACCCAGGCCGTTCGTTCTGGCGACTTGCATGCCTTCAAAGAATGCACAAAGACCTATGAGGCCCTCTTCAAGAAGGACAAGACGCTGACTTTGATCAACCGATTGCGGTACAACGTGATCAAGACCGGGCTACGAAGCATCAGCTTGGCCTACAGCAAGATCTCGCTACAGGATATTTGCACCAAGCTTGGCTTGGAATCTCCACAAGATGCTGCTGGAGTGGTAGCAAAGGCTGTGGTTGATGGAGTCATTGATGCCACCATCGACTATGACCAGCAGTTCGTGAAGTCCAATCAGAAGCTAGACCTGTACCACTCATGTGAGCCCCAGAAGGCTTTGCATAAGAGGATTGCCTTTTGCTTGCAAATGCACAATGATGCCGTGAAGGCCATGGCATATCCAGATGAAAATGACAACAAAGATGCCGAAGATCCTGAAGAGAAGAGGGAGAGGGAAAAGCGCGAACTGGCCAACATAGAAGATGACGATGGCGGTGATGATGACATGATCATTTGAGATGAAAAGAGCAAGAGTGCCTGAAAAGAGATGGCAGGCCTGTGTTGCATCACAGGTGTCAAATGCCAAGAGCGCACTGCTCGGAATGCACAGAGAATGGAGCAGACTTTGAGCTAGATTTGTGGGAAACCTATGGTAAGTGGGTAGCTGGACGCTGATAGAAAAAAAAAGCAGCAGCAGTCCTCAATGTTTTTCGACCCCTGTTGTCTTTTTGAAACTTTCCCCTGTTGGCAGGGCCAGGGTTGGACCGTTGGATTCGGAGCACTTGAGTGATTAAACCCATCCATTGCATGGCGTTTTTGTTGTAACCTGGGCCAGGTGAACTTGGCAAGCTGGAGCCAGCCTAATGAGGCTGATCTTAGACCCTGACCGTTTCTGAATTACGCATGGAACATGAATTCTATTGAAGTTGAAGTCTCATGTCCAATCTCCCTACAACAGCATCACAAACTGCCGGCAATTTATGGTTTGTAACACAGAATTTACTGTAATTGAATTAATATGAACTTATCTATTTATAAGTTGGAATCCTGGAATTATGTGCCTCATTGTGGCATCAAGTAGATGCAATTGGTGAACTCCCAACCTTTTGATTATTGATTTGCAATAGTGAGATTTCAGAAGTTCATACGGCTTCCTAGATGAAGTAGCCTGCGGCTTATTCAGCTGGTTTGCAATTGATAGTGGTTCAGCTCGTTTCACTGCGTAGCAGTCGTTTTCCTTTGACGGTGTATGACGGCCCAGTAGCTGAGGGCACACCACTCCGACGAAGGAGCCATAAAAGGATGCTGCAGCGTGCGATAACTTTCATTTACGCGAGGGAATGGTCCTTCCCTGCACTCTAAGACTCAAAGTTGATTGTTGGGCTGGCAAGATTTGTTCAAGACGTAAGATTCAAGTAGCCTGCAGTGATGGGTGCAGGATGTGTAGAAACGATTGATGTGGCTTTAGATTATAGATTCATGTCATATGCTTTCTCATTCATAGATAATGATACTGTATTGATGTTGATGAATCACAGGCCTCTGGAGGAGACCATCTTTTGTGCAAGATTCAGCAACTGAACAGACATGATGATGAAATGGATCGGTACCATTTTATGTCTATAAAATCCTACCTCCCCGCTTAATACAAAGGGGGATACAGATGCCGAAAATTCAAAACCCTGCATTTCAAGCTGTTTTTTGTGCCTTTCGGGCGCAAAAAATACCGTTTAAAAAAAGATGTGTTGGAACAGCGCCAAATCGACCAGATATGACCAGATACTCTTATGCAGGCCGCTGCCACATCAAGACAGGGACTGAAAGTATCATTTTGACAGAATCCGGGCATTTCATATTCTAGCAGCTTTACTTGATTTGATTTGAGGGAACGGTCCCTATGCTGATAAACGATACTGTTCGATCTTTGTCAGGCTCGCAGCGTCAGAATTATTTTATTTGCATTTCAGATGTGTTTGGTGGATGATTTTGGACATTTCACAAGCCAGAAAAATCTTGAAAGAAGGTGGCTTCCCCACATGAAGTTTTGCATTGTTACAGTATGTCAGTATGTGTGTTTGCCTGTTCTTTATATATATATATATATACAGAATTATAGCCATTTTGTGGTGACATCATCTGACGCACCTGAAATTCACACATACATCGAAATCATTCTGGAACATCTCAAATTTCAGGCCGTTTTGCATGGGTCTTAGCCCCGAAGACATTGTAATTGTGTTGGCAGCAAATTCTTTGTTTTTTCAATGACATTTTGTAACAAGAAGATTTGTACAAGTTTCTTATATCCACAATTGACAATCTTGGATTTCGCATTTTGGGTTATACAACTATCATCGAGTGCAATGGAGAGGCTCGGAGACAGCCAGCAAAGAATGCTTGGAACTTTGCCATGGATTGATTCCCAATTTGTGGGACTTTGCGCAGACTTATAGCCTACAGATTGAACGTCAAAATCAGAGAGGCACATTCTATTCACTAGATTCAGAGAATGCAATTGAGCCGTGCATTTCGGCATTCACGGATTGCCTAAGCTGATCGACATTGGATTGGGTAGTTGCGCTTCTTGTCCAGGTTTGTGACAAGATTTGTCCAGTGTGTCAGCTGAGCCCCCTGCCAAAAAGCGGTTGCCCGAATGAAAGGTGGAGAAGGTTGAATATAAAATGCCAACATGTGTCAACATTTTGCAGCTTGAGTTGTCAGCGGTCCTCCCAAGCCTGGCGCAAAAGAACTGTGTTGTACAGTCTAGCGTCTAAATTTGATCCATGAGTTTACAGCCTTTTTCTTCGAAGAATGAGACCTCTTGGGGGGTGAAAATCCAAAGGTCTAGAATGATGGGTTGATCAAATTAGACCTTCCATGATTTCCTCAAGGCCAAGTGTTTTTCCTAAACGACAAATATAGCCAATCAGAAAACCAACTTAGACCCTTGCCCGTGAAACCTGAGGGAGGTGTGTAACACTAGGAGCACCTCATTGACTCCTTGGGGATTTCCATGTCATGCCCAGGAAAAAGGGTCTAATTTGAAAAACACAGGGTCCCAGCATTGTAGTTGAGTGGTTTGCCTAGGAAAGTTCTCCCGTGGAAACAGGCAAGGGTAGACGCTGGACGCCGGTGCTTTTCTGTGGTTGCCCAAGCAAGGCTCCAAGATTCGCCCAAGGCCAGTCCAAGGGCGGATCGTGTAAGAGGGCGTAAGGGCGAGCACAAGACATACTGTATGTTTGATTACAGTTATTCACATAGTATCAGCAACTGACCTGCCCAATAAGCCCTCACAAGCACAAGCGCGCGAAAGGGCGAGCACCAGGGCCTTGTCCTTTTGAAAAAACAACTGTTAACTGTGCTTTTCGACGGCCGACAAGAGAAAAACATGTTCTTTGTCGCCCAGTGCTGGCCTTTTGCCCGCTTTATTGCTGGCTAAGTTCCCATCCCCGCTGTATTAAAATGTTGGGACTTTGTTTTTGTGTGTATGTTCGTTGTTCGCAAGGACCTCGAACAGACCCTGCCAAAGACATCATGCCCAGGGCATGCCGTCGCAGTTTGGGTTATACAACTATCATCGAGTGCAATGGAGAGGCTCGGAGACAGCCAGCAAAGAATGGTGGGACTTTGCGCAGACTTATAGCCTACAGATTGAACGTCAAAATCAGAGAGGCACATTCTATTCACTAGATTCAGAGAATGCAATTGAGCCGTGCATTTCGGCATTCACGGATTGCCTAAGCTGATCGACATTGGATTGGGTAGTTGCGCTCCTTGTCCAGGTTTGTGACAAGATTTGTCCAGTGTGTCAGCTGAGCCCCCTGCCAAAAAGCGGTTGCCCGAATGAAAGGTGGAGAAGGTTGAATATAAAATGCCAACATGTGTCAACATTTTGCAGCTTGAGTTGTCAGCGGTCCTCCCAAGCCTGGCGCAAAAGAACTGTGTTGTACAGTCTAGCGTCTAAATTTGATCCATGAGTTTACAGCCTTTTTCTTCGAAGAATGAGACCCCTTGGGGGGTGAAAATCCAAAGGTCTAGAATGATGGGGATCAAATTAGACCTTCCATGATTTCCTCAAGGCCAAGTGTTTTTCCTAAACGACAAATATAGCCAATCAGAAAACCAACTTAGACCCTTGCCCGTGAAACCTGAGGGAGGTGTGTAACACTAGGAGCACCTCATTGACTCCTTGGGGATTTCCATGTCATGCCCAGGAAAAAGGGTCTAATTTGAAAAACACAGGGTCCCAGCATTGTAGTTGAGTGGTTTGCCTAGGAAAGTTCTCCCGTGGAAACAGGCAAGGGTGGACGCTGGACGCCGGTGCTTTTCTGTGGTTGCCCAAGCAAGGCTCCAAGATTCGCCCAAGGCCAGTCCAAGGGCGGATCGTGTAAGAGGAAGGGCGAGCACAAGACATACTGTATGTATAAGTACAGTTATACACATAGTATCAGCAACTGACCTGCCCAATAAGCCCTCACAAGCGCAAGCGCGCGAAAGGGCGAGCACCAGGGCCTTGTCCTTTTGAAACTTTTCGACGGCCGACAAGAGACAGACATGTTCTTTGTCGCCCAGTGCTGGCCTTTTGCCCGCTTTATTGCTGGCTAAGTTCCCATCCCCGCTGTATTAAAATGTCGGGACTTTGTTTTTGTGTGTATGTTCGTTGTTCGCAAGGACCTCGAACAGACTCTGCCAAAGACATCATGCCCAGGGCATGCCGTCGTGGGCAAGGTCTGCCTAGTAATCTCCCCAAACTCAGTCTTTGTCTGCATTTGGTTGTTATTGATTGTATGTTCGTCGTTCGCAAGGTCTCGCCCGAGGCCAGTCCAAGGGCGGATCGTGCAAGAGGGCTACATTGGCTGTTTCCGAAAATTCCGGTGTCAGCAACAGGGCCAACGGATCCACCCATATTCCCCAGGAAATCAAGAATGGTAAATGCTTAGCCTGAAGCTAAAGCTCATCCTTACCAAAATATCTCTGCAGAGAAATCCGAACCGAAAATCTCAGAAGAATAATTCCCGTCCAAACAAATTTTGAAGAGAAATTTCTTCGAAAAAAAATCTGAAGAGAAAGTGTTTACCAAGAAGTCTGAAAGATATCACTACCAAAAAGTATGTGACAAAGTTCTCTGCCAAAGAATCTCTAAAGAGACATTCCCTTCCAAAAGCTTGGAGAAAGGAATCCCCAACAAAACAAAATGAACTCATTTTTGGCAAAATCTCTTTAACAATTTCTCTACCAAGAACTCTCTAACCAGTGGCGAGCGGGGGTTCGGTGTTTGGCTTGGAGGTTAGTTTTTGTCCTGGATTTTGAATGAGACCCCTTGGGGGGTGAAAATCCAAAGGTCTAGAATGATAGGTTGATCAAATTAGACCTTCTGCCGTTTTCATTCTAGACCTTTAATTGTTGATGCTACCATGATTTCCTCAAGGCCAAGTGTTTTTTCGTAAACGACAAATATAGCCAATCAGAAAACCAACTTAGATCCTTGCCCGCGAAACCTGAGGGGGGTGTAACACTAGGAGCACCTCTCCTTGAGGATTTCCATGTCATGCCCAGCAAAAAGGGTCTAATTTGAAAAACACAGGGTCCCAGCATTGTAGTTGAGTGGTTTGCCTAGGAAAGTTCTCCCGTGGAAACAGGCAAGGGTAGACGCTGGACGCCGGTGCTTTTAAGTTTGAGGCAATAACAGGTCTGTGATGCCCGTAGATGAAATGGGCTGCACGCGCGCTACACTGATGCGCTCAGCAAATTTTCGATTTTGCCCGAAATGGCTGGGCAATCTTTTTAAAATGCATCGTGATCGGGTTGGAAAGTTTCATGAACCTTATCACTTAGAGGAAGGAGAAGTTCTGTGGTTGCCCAAGCAAGGCAAAGGTGGAGAAGGTTGAATATAAAATGCCAACATGTGTCAACATTTTGCAGCTTGAGTTGTCAGCGGTCCTCCCAAGCCTGGCGCAAAAGAACTGTGTTGTACAGTCTAGCGTCTAAATTTGATCCATGAGTTTACAGCCTTTTTCTTCGAAGAATGAGACCCCTTGGGGGGTGAAAATCCAAAGGTCTAGAATGATGGGTTGATCAAATTAGACCTTCTGCCGTTTTCATTCTAGACCTTTTTATGGTTGATACACCTTCCTTCCGTGGTGATCGTTCCCATCATCTCCTCCCAAGGCTGGCGCAAAAGAATTGTCGTACAGTCTAGCGTCTAAACTTGACCCATGAGTTTGCAGCCTTTTTTCGGACGAAGGTGATTTTCACAGGTTTGCCTAGAAAAGCTCTAACATTGAACAGGCAAGGGTAGACGCTGGATACCAGTGCTTTTCTGTTTTTGCCCAAGCAAGGCTCCAAGATTCGCCCAAGGGCGGTCCAAGGGCGAATCGTGCAAGAGGGCGTGAGGGCGAGCACAAGACATACTGTATGTATTATTTACAGTTATTCACATAGTATCAGCAACTGACCTGCCCAATAAGCCCTCACAAGCGCAAGTGCGCGAAAGGGCGAGCACCAGGGTCTTGTCCTTTTGAAAAAACAACTGTTAACTGTGCTTTTCGACGGCCGGCAGGAGAAAAACATGTTAGAACAACTGGAGCTCTTGTCCCAATGAATGAAAGGTCCTTTCATATGAGTCATATGAGGTCCTTGTTGGTGTCTATGCCTTGAACTCATGGAAACCGATACCGTGAACTCCCAAAACCGATACCCTGACCTGATGAATGAGTAGTAAACATGTGTAAGATTGTAAGCATGAGTAGTTCTCAGAAGAGCAAAAAACCTTTCTGCAGAACCTATTGCGTCAGAAGTTGTGGAAGCATGCTCCTGGACTGCACATGTCCAATTGTGCAAGGGCGAGGAAGCAAGGCTCCAAGATTCGCCCAAGCAGTGCTCTGTGGTCGCTAAATGAAAGAACTTGATAGAACAACCGAAGCATTTGCTCGAATGAATTTTGTACGAAAGGTGGAGGGTGCTGACTGGAACAGCGTTCCAACATGTGGCAACATTGCAGTTTGACAACTGCGCAGAGAAACACAGCCTTTGTGGAACAGTCACGATGGCCTGAATTTGATCATGTTTGGAGCAATTCCATGGTGATCGTTCCCATCATCTCCTCCCAAGGCTGGCGCAAAAGAATTGTCGTACAGTCTAGCCTAGCGTCTAAATTTGACCCATGAGTTTGCAGCCTTTTTTCGGACGAAGGTGATTTTCACAGGTTTGCCTAGAAAAGCTCTAACATTGAACAGGCAAGGGTAGACGCTGGACACCGGTGCTCTTCTGTGGTCGCGCAAGCAAGGCTCCAAGATTCGCCCAAGGCCGGTCCAAGGGCGGATCGTGCAAGAGGGCTACATGATTTCCCCAAGGCAAATTTTTTTGTAAACTACACATGCCAGTCAAAAAACCAACTTAGACCCTTGCGTGAAGCACCAGATGGGGCCTAACACTAGGAGCACCTCATGTTGTGACTCCTTGGGGAACCCAGGGAGTGATGTGTATTTGCCCTTTCACAGATTAATATGTAGAACAAGAAAAAGGGTGCCCTTATCCAGCCCTGGCCACCCCGCAAACTAAGTGTTCGAACAACTGGAGCTCCTGTCCCAATGAATGAAAGGTCCTTTCATATGAGTCATATGAGGTCCTTGTTGGTGTCTATGCCTTGAACTCATGGAAACCGATACCGTGAACTCCCAAAACCGATACCCTGACCTGATGAATGAGTAGTAAACATGTGTAAGATTGTAAGCATGAGTAGTTCTCAGAAGAGCAAAGAACCTTTCTGCAGAACCTATTGCGTCAAAAGTTGTGGAAGCATGCTCCTGGACTGCACATGTCCAATTGTCAAAATTTCCCGGGCCTAGGCACTCGCCAGACCAATACCCAGACAGATATCCAACCAATATCCAGAAATTGACTTTTGGATCCCCGGTGCACATCGGTGCACCAACACCCATTCAAAGCCTGGCAAAGAAAATGAAAACCATATCTTATCACAACGACGGAGTTTAACCGCGGCAACGTAAATATACATTTTGATCCGGATTATAAGTGCCGCTCTCCCAGCATTCAAATTCGCTGAAAGTGCATTATGACACATATTCCAGATTGGCCCTGGCAGTGATTGGCCCGTGAATCCTGAATTCCGTGATCAGCTTCGACGGATTTAAACTCGGTCTTATGTGTTCGTCGAAGTTTAACTTGGTCTTTGGAGCCTCTGAGTGCCATTACGTGCCAACAACATTGCAGTTTGACAGCTGTGCAGAGAAAGACAGCCTGTGCAGAACAGTTGTGATGGCCTGAATTTGACTGGTTTGGATACCATGGCTAAGGTGATTTACCATGATTTACCATGATTTACCCATAGCGAAAGCCTTCCCACGGAAACAGGCCTTTGTACACGTCAGTGTTTGTTCGTGGTTGCACAAGCGACAGCCAAGATTCGCCGAAGGCCAGCCCAAGGGTCATTTTCAAATGAGAAACCGGCCAAACTCTTTATGTAGGAGTCTTCTTGTGAGGCGCTCCTTTTCTTGAAAGGGGCTCCAAACCATGGAAAGCGATATGGTGAACTACCAAAAGCGATACCTTGCAATATCTTGAAATACAATTAGTTCATTGATGTTTGCGTGCAAAGCTTGTTCCTTTTTGTGATACCTAAGCGATACCCTTCTGGTACATAAATGCTCACAAATCCATCCTGTCCCAAGAAACCCCCAAAAAAAAGGAAATCCAGGCCCAAACGACACCGAAAAATAGGAATTGAAAGCCCAAAAGGCCATGATCACAGACAATTGCAATTCAATTTGATATTATTTCTGACTCACTTATTACCATATCATACGTACATGCCCCAAACACTGTAAAACGATATAGCGAACTACGAAAAACGATATCTATGTCCCATAGAGCGCCCCAGTTGTATTGAGTTTTGAAAGAACTTGATAGAACAAATATATCGAGCCATTGCCGGGGTGAATTGGAGATGAGGCCAAGTTGACAGCGTGTTGCCACCCAGCAACCGGTGAGACATGAACAATAATCTTCGCATGAGTGCAGTGAAGGATGTGTTTCCGCCGGCTTCTTGTTCTAATTTGTGCCAACCAATTATTCATTCGCTTCATCATGTCTTGGAAACTTTCCGACGTTTTTTAGTCAAAGTCACGGGAACAGCTCAGTCTGACTTTGGACTCCTTCAATTGCAAGTGGACAGGAAACTGCTGCTCAACTGGACTTGTCTTGGTGTGCAGGGGAATAGGCTCTGCCACATATCAGGTCCAGTGCAACTGATCCAACCCAATTTCCCCTGCTGACAATTGAAAAGACACGTCAGATGACACTAGAAAGCTGGCAGTTAACATGGGGTGTGGGCATTGGGAGTGTTCGCATGAAAGCAGTTGTGGATGTGCCAGGTTCGACACCATCGTTAGCCATTTTAAGGTTGTAGAGTGCTGTAGTGTATCCTGGAACGAGGCTTAGTAAATTCAATGTAAAAGAGTGCGAAAGCCTTCCCACGGAAACAGGCCTTTGTACACATCAGTGTTTGTTCGCGGTTGCGTAAGCAACAGCCAAGATTCGCCGAAGGCCAGCCCAAGGGTCATTTTCAAATGAAAGAACTTGATAGAACAAATATATCGAACGGTCCTGAAAAATTCAGAGAGAACCCTTTGAAAACAGACGCTGTGCAAAGCGGGTGCCAAGACAAAGGAATCCATACAATTGAATTGCTACTTTTACTACACTGTGTCTTTTTTGGAGCCAAAGGGTCGAAGCTTATCATCTGCCGGTTGAGTCAGGTTCTGTTTGAATTTGCGCACCACGGTTTCTCTTGCTTCCACTGAAGCATCTTTGTCAGTTGCCAGCTTCATGACTGAGAGGACATGATTGACTGGCCACCTGTGTGTATGAGGCCAAGTTGTCGAGGAGACAGCCTGTTGCCACCCAGCAACCGGTGAGACATGAACAATAATCTTCGCATGAGTGCAGTGAAGGATGTGTTTCTGCCGGCTTCTTGTTCTAATTTGTGCCAACCAATTATTCATTCGCTTCATCATGTCTTGGAAACTTTCCGACGTTTTTTTAGTCAAAGTCACGGGAACAGCTCAGTCTGACTTTGGACTCCCGCAATTGCAAGTGGACAGGAAACTGCTGCTCAACTGGACTTGTCTTGGTGTGCAGGGGAATAGGCTCTGCCACATATCAGGTCCAGTGCAACTGATCCAACCCAATTTCCTCTGCGGACAATTGAAAAGACACGTAAGATGACACTAGAAAGCTGGCAGTTAACATGGGGTGTGGGCATTGGGAATGTTCGCATGAAAGCAGTTGTGGATGTGCCAGGTTCGACACCATCGTTAGCCATTTTAAGGTTGTAGAGTGCTGTAGTGTATCCGGGAACGAGGCTTGGTAAATTCAATGTAAAAGAGTGCGAAAGCCTTCCCACGGAAACAGGCCTTTGTACACATCAGTGTTTGTTCGCGGTTGCGTAAGCAACAGCCAAGATTCGCCGAAGGCCAGCCCAAGGGTCATTTTCAAATGAAAGAACTTGATAGAACAAACATATCGAGCCATTGCCGGGGTGAATCGGAGATGAGGCCAAGTTGTCGAGGAGACAGCCTGTTGCCACCCAGCAACCGGTGAGACATGAACAATAATCTTCGCATGAGTGCAGTGAAGGATGTGTTTCCGCCGGCTTCTTGTTCTAATTTGTGCCAACCAATTATTCATTCGCTTCATCACGTCTTGGAAACTTTCCGACGTTTTTTAGTCAAAGTCACGGGAACAGCTCAGTCTGACTTTGGACTCCTTCAATTGCAAGTGGACAGGAAACTGCTGCTCAACTGGACTTGTCTTGGTGTGCAGGGGATTAGGCTCTGCCACATATCAGGTCCAGTGCAACTGATCCAATCCAATTTCCCCTGCGGACAATTGAAAAGACACGTAAGATGACACTAGAAAGCTGGCAGTTAACATGGGGTGTGGGCATTGGGAATGTTCGTATGAAAGCAGTTGTGGATGTGCCAGGTTCGACACCATCGTTAGCCATTTTAAGGTTGTAGAGGGCTGTAGTGTATCCTGGAACGAGGCTTGGTAAATTCAATCGCGTGATCCGCAATGAAGCGAGAAGTAAGAGTTGAGATTTTTGTTGTGTTTGCAGTATGCCGTGCAATCGGGGACCTATCAGAACATGCGTTTTGCCCCCTTCCCATCTCGATTGCAACGTTAAGGGGGCGGCCCCCTTTTCGTTATTTTCCTCCCCAAATAAGAGCAGGGCGACGTTGCAGATGCTTAAAGGCTTGTTGTGGCATCAAGTTGGGTTTGGGGTGGTTCCGTCACACAAAGGGAAGGCTGTTGCATTTTAAATCAGACATGTTGAGGGTGGGGCCTCCGCTTCAATTGGCCATGGTTCTGAGAGGATTATCATTTCGCTTGGAAGCTGGGAAACTGCGGATGATAGCCACACATTCAAGCCAAGATGTGTTCCAGGCGACTTCTTATCTTGATTTGTGCCCACTAAAGTGTTCATTCCCGTCCTCACCTGCAAAATCGACATTGAAGGCGATGTGCAGTATACATTTGAAGATTTTGAAGATCTCACCGCTCAGCTGTCAACTTGGCAGTTTGTCAAGGGTGCAAAGCAACATCAGCCAATGTCACCAAGTTCGTCCAATTCAGCACAGAAAGTCTTGAATGTGGTAAATTCACAATGCACAAGCAGCTGCATTGTCTTTATGAGCCTTGTCATTCTGTAAGGTTCGGATTGAAAGATCAGGCCTTTTACGAAGCTGAAGTTGTGCGCTGTCAGAGAAGATGATATTGACCCGAAAGGAACGTCTGAGTTTCTGTTGGAAATTTGTTGCATGCTTCAGAGGTGTAAGAGCACTTGCTTTCAAAGCTGCTTGCGGACCTTTGATTAAATAAGATGGATAAATACAACAAGGGTGTTTGAGAATTTTGAGAGATTGCGCAACGAGTTAGTATACATCTTAGAGAATGGTGCTGGTACCCGATTGTTAACAACCAGTACGCTGATATGTTTCAACAATCTGATAAACCCTACATCCTTCAAGCCAAAAGCATTGACTATAATGAACAATCATCATCTCAGGCATGCGTTCACGTAAAGGTCAACCAGTTGTGCATTGGTGGCCTTGATGCCCACGACGATTCTGAATGCTCGCATAGTCCATCACAGTGCTTTTGGCTTGGGCAAAACAAACAACTGATGCCGGGGCCGGTTGTAAGCATTTTCCAGGATTTTTACGTTTCATATGATCCGAACCAGAGGATAGGCAGTAGTCTTTGGGCCTTTGGGCAATATGTGTTCGTGAAGCCAGTGGCTTGGCCAAGCTCTTTATGCCCGTTCTCCTTCGTGGAAAGGATAAACTTATCGGAGAATCAGATCGTGCCCTTTGCTTTGAAGGGAGGAGCCTTGTTTGGTCCTACATTCGGGGGGGCCCCATTGGAAGTTGCAAATAGCCTTATTTAAGAGCAGGGATGCATGGCATTAGCAAACCTCAGATGGTGAGATATCATCATCATGAATAGTGTTTTTCCCCCATTTGTACTACAAGCAAATACATGTAGCTAGTAATGGATGACCGGGAGGAGTACGAAGAACGGAACACGACGGCCTTGTTTCCGCTAGTGGACTCTTCAAAGCAGAATGAAATCATTTTGTGCTGAGAGTTTGTTCCCAATCTCAGACGCCGGAATCTCACCACCTGAACCTCATAAACCCCGTGAGATGTCACTTCAGACAGCTTAAGTGGTTTTACAATGCTTGACATATGCCACAAGCCCTGCAGACCTTGCAGGGAGTTAGGCGAGAGCTTTGACAGCCTTTGCTATCTGACCTTGTGTGCAGCTCCAATCTTTTAAGAATTTTCCTGGCACATGATATCGAAGAAGTGTTTGCTGCCAATATCCACATTAGACCTGCGATGAAACAAGCCCAAAAGTGATTGCATCTTCCAAGTACAACACATTCAAACTATTGATGCGTTTCGGAAACTTCAAGCAGAAAGGTGGTCTGAGTCTGAACTCTAATGGCTTGTCGAATACTGGGGTTGACTATATTTAGTGCAGTTTTATAATGAAGACTGGGGTTGACACATGGCAAGCTAGAAGAATCCACAAGTTGCGTACCTAGTTGCTATGGACCAATTTGACAATGGCAAAGTTGGGCTCCTGGGATGCAAAGGTCTTACAACATACAGGAATTGCAGAGACCAAGGATTGAGTGACACCACCTGGATGCCTTGGATGCCTTAGTATTGAGCTGCGGCCGCCGTCGGACAGGAATTACACCATTAAATTATATACGTGTCAAAAAATCATGCCGGTTTCTGAAGGTTGTGGTTTGATAGCTCGTGTGGGTGATGCTATGCGATGCATTCAAGCTCCTGTAGTTTTCTGCATATTCGAAGCTGACGCTGGCCAAGTGCGAAGTCGAACAAGTCTAAGCTTTCAGGCATCTCGGAGTAGGAATTGACTTGAGCGGATTGTGCACGCAGCCGATCTCGAAACTCCCCAGTCTCAAATAGGCATAGTCTGCATAGTTCTCAAGGACAAAGCGTATGATCTCACAAAGTACCCATGCAAAGACTCAAACTTATTTCCATAGCACCGTTTTCTTTTGAGCATCTCGCATAGCTTGCACTTCATTTGCTTGTTTGCAAATGAGTTTGGAATTTGTTTTAGCATGACCAGATTATTCAAAAGAAACATGGGAAGAGCAGGAGGTGGAGATGGAATGAGATGGACATCATTCATGTGAAAGCAAGACAATTTCATGGAGGCTCGGCGGTCGGGACGCACAGCGACTAGCCACAATGCCATTTATCTCAGCCTGTTTCAGCCTGCAGCGACAGTGCGGTTGCGCCATTGATTTTGAGAGCTTGGGAATCAGACATAGACAGAAAAGGCTGTTTAATCTCGACGCTTCAGATAACTTGTGTGCGACCGGCATTTTTTTCCGTTTTCATAGGTTGCACTGATGGTTGCTCCGAGTGTGGAACTTGGTTCAAGTATGACCAGATCTTTCAAAAGGAACATGTGAAGAGCAGGAAGTGGAGATGGACATCATATGCAAACAAGATATAATTTCATGGGGGCTCGGTGGTCGCCACACAC
>DF239915.1:0-83739 GCA_000507305.1 Breviolum minutum Mf 1.05b.01 | reverse complement strand
CGACTAGCCACAATGCCATTTATCTCAGCCTGTTTCAGCCTGAAGCAACAGTGTGGTCGCGCCATTGATTTTGAGAGCTTGGGAATCAGACATAGACAGAAAAGGCTGTTTAATCTCGACGCTTCAGATAACTTGTGTGAGACCGGCATTTTTTCCGTTTTCATAGGTTGCACTGATGGTTGCTCCGAGTGTGGAACTTGGTTCAAGTATGACCAGATCTTTCAAAAGGAACATGTGAAGAGCAGGAAGTGGAGATGGACATCATATGCAAACAAGATATAATTTCATGGGGGCTCGGCGGTCGCCACACACAGCGACTAGCCACAATGCCATTTATCTCAGCCTGTTTCAGCCTGCAGCAACAGGGTGGTTGCGCCAGTGATTTTGAGAGCTTGGGAATCAGACAGAGACAGAAAAGGCTGTTTAATCTCGACGCTTCAGATAACTTGTGTGAGAGTGGCCTTTAACTTGGGATTCCAGAGGTTTGTGCTTGGGTAAGAGGTCTAGATCTTTGCAATGAGGCCATTTGACCGACTTGAGTTCTGCAGAGTCAAGTCCATTGGTTTCGATATCGCACCCGGGCATTTGACACTTTCGCTTTCATTCGTCATTCGGTGTCCAAGAGAGCCGTCCATGCAACTCGCGCGTCTCCAGTCCGCAAGACCCCTTGCTGCATAAGTGCACGAGCAATTCAAATTCAAACAAGCATCCAAACCATTTCTTCTCAGTTGCACTGAGAGTAAAAAATCCCACGACTTCGAAATATTAACGCTGACTTTTATAATCTGCCTTGAGCCACTTGTTCATGTTGAACATGTAGTTACTGTAAGTTGCAGATGGAGTTGAACAATGTATTGCTTTGCCGTTTACCATGGTCTATTGCTTAGAGCCTACAAGCGATAAAAACCCGGACTCACATCAGGAATTGTAACCAGTTAGTCCCAGGCAGCGCTCATCACACAAGCTACAGCTACAGCTTTACTATGTTACCAAAATGCTGCTTGTAGCTTTGGGATTGCTGAGCCTGCAGACTGAGAAATCCAACGGCACCTTTGGGTAGCGTTTGGAATTTGCACTGCAGAACTTACGTTCCAAAAGCAGGCTGCATGAAGTTGCCCCCAGAGTCACAAGAGTGCACGGGCCTGCAAGTGCAATTTGCACTGTTGTTGTTTGCCTGCAATTAATTCACTTATCTTCACTTGATTTCACTTGGCTGCAACTGTGAGTGAAGGATGAGAGCACGGCAGGCTTCGTTCCCTGCCAGGACGTGTTGTAGTCAGGTCCGAGCTCTAGTCTAGGACGGGTAAAATCGGCTGCCTCTGGGAGTTGTGCCGCCATTGATGCGGTTTCTTTGCTCCCGAGGCCCCAACTTGCAGGAAATCCTCTTGATTGGTTTCTTTTGCGGTTTGCGGTGGGATGGCTAGTGCGGTGACATCTTGTTTTGCAATGACAGGAAGCCAGTCTGCATCGCCTAGAGATCGTTGAGACCCGTTTTTCACATTTCCCGAGACTTTCCTTCGAATGTGCGATGCTTCTGATCTCAGGTGGCTTCTGTAGCGTCTTCCGTGACCAGCTCAGCATCCAACCCCGCCATCCCTGGGAACTGCTCGCACATGATTCGAAGATGAGTCTGCAGTGGCGAAAATTCTTTAGACTTTCATTAATTTGGCAAGCTTCACATCAATTTCAATGTATATTGACATGTATCATTGCATACTTCTAGATCTTTGCTGGGAAATTACAGAATCTGTCGGAACCTTCATAAATTGCAGGATGTTCATGTCCCGAAACTTGGTACTTCCTGCAACACGAGGGCAACGTCAGCAGATTTTTGTTAAGATCTAGCTGTGCAGACACTTTCAGCATAGGAAGCCGGCAGGTAAGAAGGAATAGAAGGATGCTTGCCAAAATATTTTTGTCCACATTTTGTTCAGATTCTTGAAAGGGCTTGACTTTGTTGATGGACTTCTGGGTCTCGACCTTTCGTGTTGTGGTTCCTTCCGGAACACCATTTCTTGGCTAATTGAAGGGCTATCATGATTTCCTCAAGGCCAAGTGTTTTTTCCCTAAACGACAAATATAGCCAATCAGAAAACCAACTTAGACCCTTGCCCGTGAAACCTGAGGGGGGTGTAACACTGCTCGAATGAATTTTGTACGAAAGGTGGAGGGTGCTGACTGGAACGGCGTTCCAACATGTGGCAACATTGCAGTTTGACAACTGCGCAGAGAAACACAGCCTTTGTGGAACAGTCACGATGGCCTGAATTTGATCATGTTTGGAGCAATTCCATGGTGATCGTTCCCATCATCTCCTCCCAAGGCTGGCGCATTAGAAAGTGAGGCCTCATGCCCGAATCGCTGCTGCCAACTTCATTGCCCATGATCCGCTAGCGTTTGAAATGGTACTTGCATTTCCTTACATCGTAAGGTGCAAACAGTTTTCTGAGTTGAGCAGCGAAAAAAAGACTCCAGTGTAAGAATGCAGAAGGGACATTAAGGCAATGAATGTCAGATGGCCCTGTGAAAGCTAAATTGTAGGCCGTGGAAGACTTTGCTTTGTCGCTATCTTGCCAAGGTAAGATCTCGATGACTCAGAATCCATCCCTCGATGTTGTCAGACCAAGCATGTATACCAAGAAACGCCCGCTGCTTCGGCCCCGTTTTGCGAGATGTTGGTCGTGATAGTAGTGAAGGCTGGAATGCACAGAATACAAGCACCAGCATATAATTTGTATCATTTCCCCTCATTCCATGCTAACTTAAACTGAGGGGATTCCAACGAGGTTTGTATGGATATGTCGATGTTCTTTCCATCAACCAGCATTCCATGCAGCCACAGCTCCTTCCTGGTACATTGACCTTCTTGGTATATGAAGATGAGGAAGTCTCAAAGTGTTTGCCTTGAAACGTGTTGTCAAACTCCGTACGTTTATTTGCTCATGGTCTCGCATCAGAGGATTTAGACCGCCCAAATGCATGGAGACATCATGAGAGTCAAACAGAAGATGTTCTTCAGGCAACCCACTGGATGCATTCCATGACAGCACACACCCAAGGTATTGTGTGGAAAATGATTGAATCTAGAAGTCGCGGTAAACATCTCTGCTGTTTCTGCAAGCAAATGCTCTCAACTTTCGTCAGCTCAAAACGGTGGAAACGCCGATGACGCTTCGAAAGCGATTGACGCAACGAAAGCGATTTGCCTCGCTCCTCCGAGCCGTTTTTCAATGACTACAACCTCACGCCAATTGAACCTATTTTCGATGATACGAAAAGTGAGCCTTGACCATCTTGACCCGAAACCTGACGCAAATAAATGGACCTTGATGCAAAATTTGACGGACGTGGCCATGGCTCTGTTTTGTCAATACCAGCAGTGCAACTTTTCCCGTCCAATGAGACTCCAGTTTTTGTGCAAGGATGGTAGAGAAATATATTGGAGCTGAGTGCATCTGTCCGAATCAGGGTAGTAACGGTTTGGAATCATTTGGAATCCACTTGCAATGAGAGCGCTTTGAATCGGCAAAGGCTAGAACAGGGAGCCCGTTTGGGACAGCTGTGTAGATACAAAAGGGAGCGAACGAAGGGCAGACGCTCAAGTCGCTGGAGTTTGTGTCGCAAAGTTTGTACTTGAAAGACGCCCGGGGGCAGATCAAGCGGCTATTGGTGAAGCGGGCAACCGTATGTGTGAGCACTTGTGTGAGACACTCGTGCATGCATTTGCAAAGCGCCTTAAGACTCAGCGCTTGAAGTGGCTGCGAAAATGTGCATATCAGTTTGGCATGGTCCAAGATATCGCGCTCATCTCTGCCAGATGCCAGAAGGCAGCAGGCTGAATGCATGATCTTGTTTTGGAGACCCCTGGTCTCGAAGCATATCCAGGCACTGAGTCATCCACACTAGATTAACAGCTTTCAAATTGTTGCCGCTGTGCATTTCCAGATGACCGATTACTCGATTGAAGCGAAGTCGAGATGAGCTCGAACAACCACTCAATGCCTTTTAGCCGTTTGATGCGTGCATCCTGCTAGAGAGTGCGTTGTGCAAGCCTTTCAACTTGCAAATAACAGACACTTCATGATGGGTAGTGAGTAATCAATATGTCAATTTTTGCTTGTCAAGTTATGAACGTCAAGTGAGGCCAACTTTGTAGTGGGAGGCGTTAGGGCCAACACTTTCTCAACTACTACCTGAAACATCCTGAGACTCTTACAGTGTTTGGGATCTATATAAATCAGGGCGGAATGACAATGAGGTGACAAGCAAGTTGGATGCTGCAGAATTCAGATCTCGAAACCTTTGCTGCAGTACATGCCTGCAAAAGAGCCAAGCAAGCGACGACGCAGGTGTTGCGGAAAGCTTCGTCTTCAATCAAGCAAGAAAGATCTGAATGGTCAGATGACAGGTGCTGTGACTGATGTCACTCTCCCAGCTTCCTTGTCCGTTCGTCAGAAATTTGAGTTTTCCAACCAAATCACGATGCCAGCTGCCCACCACTGCAAGACATGGTTGTGTGCTCCTAGTCAGCTGGAGGATGGACAAGATTCCAGCTCTCCACCTTTCTTTCTGATACACGGCCCTATTGGCCTAGGAAGATTAGGAAACATGATGTGCAAGGTACTTTCAAGGCAAAGAGTCTTCATGAAACAACTACTTGGATATTGTACTCGTGTGACATTGAGATCATCGCCAAGAGAAGATGATGAGAACCTGAACTTGGTAAACTCTTGCGTTGGTCATGCAGAGACAGCTTTGGTTTCCTCACCTTGTACCTTTCTTTGAGATCAACAGCACTGTCTTTTGAGCAAGTGACTTGGCGGCCTGTGAAGCATCGATTTATTGAATCTTGCTTGATTTTTGGTATTTGTGGGCACAAACACAATTTTTTGCGGTCACTGATTCCCATCAATCTGAAACTGATACCATTTATTTGGCTTCATTTGGCCAACGATCATTTGAAATGAAATAGATATAATAAACTGTCGCTAATGTTGTGAAAACGTACACCCACACAGAAGGTAGTCCTGTAAATTAATTCAAAACTCAAATAAGACTCCAAAAAGACAAGCCCCAGAATCAAAAAAACATCAAATCAAACCCCAAAAACAAAAGAAAAACAAACCATGATCTGTAGATGAGAACCTTTCCTGAATACCTTCCCCAGACTATTTGATTTTTTTCTGGATTATTTATTGTTTTTTCTCAGGCTTTTTGCCAGTTTTGAGAGCAATGTGCAGATGAAAATCTTCCCTGCATCCTTTCCCCATACTATTTGATTTTTTTCTGATTTTTTTTTGCTTTTTTCTCAGGGTTTTGCCAGTTTTGAGAACAATCTGCAAATGAACACCTTCCCTACATCCTTTCCCCATACTATTTGTTTTTTTTCTGATTATTTATTGTTTTCTTCTCAGGGTTTTTGCCAGTTTTGAAACAATCTGCAGAATGAAACAATCTGCAGATGAAAACCTTCCCTGCCTCCTTTCCCCATACTATTGGATTTTTTTTCTCATTATTTTTTGTTTTTTTCTCAGGGTTTTTGCCAGTTTTGAGAACAATCTGCAGATGAGAACCTTCCCTGCATCCTTTCCCCATACTATTGGATGTTTTTCTGTCTTGATTTTGTCTTCATTATTTTTTGCTTTTTTGTTTTTTTTGTTTTTTATTTTGGATTAAATCCTTGTTTTTTGGAGTCTGTGGAGTTTGCGGGTTCACAACGCTAGTGTATTTGATACCGAGGTCTGAAAGTGATACTGCTTCAGTGTGGGAACAGCTTCGCAAGATCTTGGCGGCCTTGTGAAGTGAAGTGAAGAGTGCCTCTGCTGGTTTATGAGATAGATTTTGAAGAGCAGGCACTGAACATGAAAGTCTCTATGCGAAACAAACACGGACTGACTAGTGTTGCTCAAAGTTGACTTTGACTTTTCATGCTTTTGGGCAGATGTGCCTTTCTGAGGTTTTGTGCTTAATGATGCTCAAACTCGGAGGCCCACGGCACAAGTCTCAGCAGCTCACGCAGCTTCAATTTATCTCAGAAGCTCACGCAGCTTGCACCTTTCGTTGAGATCAACGGCACAGTCTTTTGAGCAAGTGACTTGGCGGCCTGTGAAGCATTGATTGATTAAGTCTTGCTTGATTTTTGCACTTGTAAGCAGAAAGACAGATTTGGCCAATTGCCATTTGTTTCGTACCACTTGGAAACGGAAGAAGGCTTGAAACACATCTGAAGTGAAATAGAGATGATGAACTGTCACTTGCATTTGATAGCAAGGTCTGAGAGTGAAACTGCCGCAGTGTGGGAGCAACTTCACAAGATTTTGGCTGCCTTGTGAAGTGAAGAGTGCCTTTGCTGGTTTATGAGATCGAACATGAAGATCTCTATGCTACACTGCCAAACAAAAATTGACGGATGCACCGTTCCGAGGCTTCGTGCATATGACGCTCAAACATCGGCCGCCTGCCAAGCACCGAAAGGGAAAAAAAAAATGTGTTTTGGCACAGTATGCTGCATTTTAGTTGAGGGCCACAAACTTTTGGAACAAACTTTGGGCAGTGCATGTTCTGTTGCCAGTGCACTTTTTGAATTCATTTTGGGGGTCTTGATGCCTATAGTGTGTCAATGTCCGGGAACACATGGCCGCCAGTATGACAAGATCACAAAAGACCTATCTTGCTGCATGTTTTTGTCACATAGTGTCATAGTGTCATGTATTTCATTTATTGAAAAGCAATTCTTCGGTAGTCTTACCACTATGGGACTTTAAGGGTTGTGGCCAGCACGTAGTCATTGCATCATTTTTTTCACTAGCCAATACCAGATGATGGTGAATTTCATCACCAATGAGATTAGTACGATGAATGATGGTGAATGTGTATTCTTGCAACAATGTAATCCGTACTCCTAAAAGGCCAAGACTCGACGAACACCTGTTGCATGTTGGTCTAAAGCTTGTTACAATTCATTTGCGACGCCCTGGTGCCGGAGAAGACAGGCTCAAAGCACGGCTCCCCGCTGTGCAATCAGGACCTTGCAAGTCCAAGCTGACAACACGCCAGCAATTGATGCAAAGCTATATTTACCCGGAAGTCAGCATGGAATGATGCATTTGCAGATATATCATACACCTAGAGGAATATGTTGTATGCAGATGATCAAGCTATATTTCAATCTCTAAATTCCAAATGGTTCAAGACAATTCAAACGCATCAATTTCATTTCGGTGTGATTACTAGTTAGTAGTGTTTCACAACTGCAGCATATGCAGATTTGATTAGTTTCCAAACATCATAGTCTCACACGTCACGTTACGACACAAACAAGTCACAGTGGCTGGACCTGGACCTTGGGCACCTTTGGTGCCACACCGAAATGTTTCAAACTTGGCAGCTGTGAATTTTAATCTCCCATGGTTTGTCAAGTGTGTTCATGATATTTTCATGTTTGTTTAAACCAAATACAAGTTGACTTGATGGATTCCTCATGCAGTCCTAACTTCACTTCTCTTTCCAACGAACGTGCACCTCTAACATTTCAAAGGTTGGAAATCAAAGATTTGTCGGAAACCTATGGTAAGTGGGCAGCTGGACGCTGATAGAAAAAAAAAGGCAGCAGCAGTGCAGCAGTCCTCCATGTTTTTCGACCCCGGGAAAGTCTTTTTGAAACTTTCCCTGTTGGCAGGGCCATACCCATCCATGGCATCCATGGCGTCCCGTTCTAACCTGGGCCAGGTGAACTTGGCAAGCTGGAGCCAGCGTAATGAGGCTGATCTTAGACCCTGACAGTTGACCTGAATTACGCATGGGTTCCATGAATTTTATTGAAGTCTTATGTCCAATCTCCATACAATATCACAAACTGCCAGCAATTTATGATTTGTAACACAGAATTTACTGTAATAGAATTTATATGAACTTATCTATTTATAAGTTGGAATCCTGGAATTATGTGCCTCATTGTGGCATCAAGTAAATGCAATTGGTGAACTCCCAGCCTTTTTGATTATTGATTGGCAATAGTGAGATTTGCAGAATTTCATATGGCATCTTAGATGAAGTAGCCTGCGGCTTATTCAGCTGGTTTGCAATTGATAGTGGTACAGCTCGTTTCACTGCGTAATAGGCATAAGTGGCCTATTGACAGTCGTTGGCACGAAGGAGCCATAAAAGGATGCTGCAGCTTGCGATAACTTTCATTTACGCGAGGGAATGGTCCTTCCCTGCACTCTAAGACTCAAAGTTGATGGGGGGGCTGGCAAGATTTGTTCAAGACGTAAGATTCAAGTAGCCTGCAGTGATGGGTGCAGGATGTGTAGAAACGATTGATGTGGCTTTAGATTCATGTCATATGCTTTATCATGCTTTATCATTGATAGATAATGATACTGTATTGATGTTGATGAATCACTGGCCTGAAGGAGACCATCTTTTGTGCAAGATTCAGCAACTGAGCAGACATGATGATGAAATGGATCGGTACCATTTTATGTCTATAAAATCCTACCTCCCCGCTTAATACAAAGGGGGATACAGATGCCGAAAATTCAAAACCCTGCATTTCAAGCTGTTCTTGTTGTGCCTTTCGGGCGCAAAAAATACCGTTTAAAAAACGCTGTGTTGGAACAGCGCCAAATCGACCAGATATGACCAGATACTCTTATGCAGGCCGCTGCCACATCAAGACAGGGACTCAAAGTATCATTTTGACAGAATCCGGGCATTTCATATTCTAGCAGCTTTACTTGATTTGATTTGAGGGAACGGTCCCTATGCTGATAAACGATACTGTTCGATCTTTGTCAGGCTCGCAGCGTCAGAATTATTTTATTTGCATTTAAGATGTGTTTGGTGGATGATTTTGGACATTTCACAAGCCAGAAAAATCTTGAAAGAAGGTGGCTTCCCCACATGATGTTTTGCATTGTTACAGTATGTCAGTATGTGTGTGTGCCTGTTCTATATATATATAGATTTATAGCCATTTTGTGGCGACATCATCCGACGCACCTGAAATTCACACATACATCGAAATCAGTCTGGAACATCTCAAATTTCAGGCCGTTTTGCATGGGCCTTGGCCCCGAAGACATTGTAATTGTGTTGGCAGCAAATTCTTTGTTTTTTTCAATGACATTTTGTAGCAAGAAGATTCGTACAAGTTTCTTATATCCATAATCTTGGATTTCGCATTTTGGGTTATACAACTATCATCGAGTGCAATGGAGAGGCTCGGAGACAGCCAGCAAAGAATGCTTGGAACTTTGCCATGGATTGATTCCCAATTTGTGGGACTTTGCGCAGACTTATAGCCTACAGATTGAACGTCAGAATCAGACTTGGAGAGGCACATTCTATTCACTAGATTCAGAGAATGCAATTGAGCCGTGCATTTCGGCATTCACGGATTGCCTAAGCTGATCGACATTGGATTGGGTACTTGCGCTTCTTGTCCAGGTTTGTGACAAGATTTGTCCAGTGTGTCAGCTGAGGCCCCCTGCCAAAAAGCGGTTGCCCGAATGAAAGGTGGAGAAGGTTGAATATAAAATGCCAACATGTGTCAACATTTTGTAGCTTGAGTTGTCAGCGGTCCTCCCAAGCCTGGCGCAAAAGAACTGTGTTGTACAGTCTAGCGTCTATATAAATTTGACCCATGAGTTTACAGCCTTCTTCTTCGAAGAATGAGACCCCTTGGGGGGTGAAAATCCAAAGGTCTAGAACGATAGGTTGATCAAATTGTAGTTGGGTGGTTTGCCTAGGAAAGTTCTCCCGTGGAAACCGGCAAGGGTAGACGCTGGACACCCGCGCTTTTCTGTGGTTGCCCAAGCAAGGCTCCAAGATTCGCCCAAGGCCAGTCCAATTGCGGATCGGCAACTGACCTGCCCAATAAGCCCTCACAAGCGCAAGCGCGTGAAAGGGCGAGCACCAGGGCCTTGTCCTTTTGAAAAAACAACTGTTAACTGTGCTTTTCGACGGCCGACAAGAGAAAAACATGTTCTTTGTCGCCCAGTGCTCCCCTTTTGCCCGCTTTATTGCTGGCAAGATTTGTCCAGTGTGTCAGCTGAGGCCCCCTGCCAAAAAGCGGTTGCCGGAAGGAAAGGTGGAGAAGGTTGAATATAAAATGCCAACATGTGTCAACATTTTGCAGCTTGAGTTGTCGGCGGTCCTCCCAAGCCTGGCGCAAAAGAACTGTGTTGTACAGTCTGGCGTCTAAATTTGACCCATGAGTTTACAGCCTTTTTCTTCGAAGAATGAGACCCCTTGGGGGGTGAAAATCCAAAGGTCTAGAATGATAGGTTGATCAAATTAGACCTTCTGCCGTTTTCATTCTAGACCTTTTTATTGTTGATACACCTTCCTTCCGGAAAACCATTTCTTGGCTAATTGAAGGGCTACCATGATTTCCTCAAGGCCAAGTGTTTTTTCCTAAACGACAAATATAGCCAATCAGAAAACCAACTTAGACCCTTGCCCGTGAAACCTGAGGGGGGTGTAACACTAGGAGCACCTCATTGACTCCTTGGGGATTTCCATGTCATGCCCAGGAAAAAGGGTCTAATTTGAAAAACACAGGGTCCCAGCATTGTAGTTGAGCGGTTTGCCTAGGAAAGTTCTCCTGTGGAAACAGGCAAGGGTAGACGCTGGACACCGGTGCTTTTCTGTGGTTGCCCAAGCAAGGCTCCAAGATTCGCCCAAGGCCAGTCCAAGGGCGGATCGTGTAAGAGGAAGGGCGAGCACAAGACATACTGTATGTATAAGTACAGTTATTCACATAGTATCGGCAACTGACCTGCCCAACAAGCCCTCACAAGCGCAAGCGCGTGAAAGGGCGAGCACCAGGGCCTTGTCCTTTTGAAAAAAACAACTGTTAACTGTGCTTTTCGACGGCCGACAAGAGAAAAACATGTTCTTTGTCGCCCAGTGCTGGCCTTTTGCCCGCTTTATTGCTGGCTAAGTTCCCATCCCCGCTGTATTAAAATGTCGGGACTTTGTTTTTGTGTGTATGTTCAACGTTCGCAAGGCCTCGCCCGAGGCCAGTCCAAGGGCGGATCGTGCAAGAGGGCTACATTGGCTGTTTCCGAAAATTCCGGTGCCAGCAACAGGGCCAACGGATTCACCCATATTCCCCAGGAAATCAAGAATGGTAAATGCTTAGCCTGAAGCTAAAGCTCATCCATCATGCTTCCATCCATCCAATTCATTTTGGTGAGTTTTCTTTCTCACCCATGTATGGTCAAATTTCGAGAAACGATGCTTTTGGTAGATGTGGTTGTTTGCCTTGAACATGACTTGGTCGCTTTGTGAAGTTTATTGGGGTCTGGATTTTGAACCCTCTGAAAACCAGTGGCGGGCAGCCAATGGCATTTGCGGGGTTCGGTATTTGGCTCGGAGGTTAGTTTTTGTCCTGGATTTTGATAATTGATCCATGGTATGATTCGCCCAGGCTTGTTTACTGTCTACACAAATATACCCTTGCTTCGCCGGCGGAGCAGCTCCCACAGCTTATTTTTGAAGGGGCCGACTGGGCCATGGCACAGCTGTGTCAAATATTTTCAAAACAATGTCACCTTGTGGATGTGACAGCATGACTAGGTGACTAGATCATCACGACTTGCCAATTCAACTATATAAAACAAATGGATGTTTCAAAACATGGCTTCAAAATCATGGGCATGATTCGTAGTATGATTCGTGGGTATAATTCGCGGGTATGATTCGAGGAAATGCAACATGCATGTGGTCATAAATTTTGTATACGCCATTTCTGGAAAGGCTCAATGATTTCCCCAAGGCAAAGTTTTTTCTAAACTACACATGCCAGTCAAAAAACCAACTTAGACTTAGACCCTTGCATGAAGCACCAGATGGGGCCTAACACTAGGAGCACCTCATGCTGTGACTCCTTGGGGAACTCCATGTCAGGCCCAGGAAAAAGGGTCTAAAACCTAAGGTCCCAGCATTCCAGTTAGTTGGCAGTAGATCCAGACAGTCCTGGAAGGTGTCCATTCCTCAGCCCAACCTGAGAGTGCACAACACCAGTTGAATGGCGGGGGGGATGAGGGGCCTCACGTTGCTTTGGATCCCTTCAATCTGTTGGTTGAGTCTCACCAATTGTTGAGCAGCTAAGCACTCTAAGCATTTGGCACGTTATCACCTGTGAAGAGTGCCTTCTCTTCCTAGTTTTGTCCCGCAAAACAAGGAAGGGGCAGAAGCCATGTTGTGTCAACAGGCTAACAGGAAGGCCTCTAGGAAAAGGCATATGTGGTCGTTTGCATGACCTCAGATTTGACATCTCCATGCCGGTGCAATACTAACAAAGCTTCGCTGTAACTCAGCTCCGTACCCGGAGTAAACAGCACTTTCAGAGTGGCACCCTGAAAGTGGGTCTTACTAAGATCCATTAGCCACATAAACATTCAAGGCAGCAAGGGCCTCGCAATGCAATTCCTCGGGGGGTTCGTTCCAATGGCACGAGCTCCTCCCAAGGCTGGCGCAAAAGAATTGTCGTACAGTCTAGCGTCTAAATTTGATCCATGAGTTTACAGCCTTTTTCTTCGAAGAATGAGACCCCTTGGGGGGTAAAAATCCAAAGGTCTAGAATGATAGGTTGATCAAATTAGACCTTCTGCCGTTTTCATTCTAGACCTTTTTATTGTTGATACACCTTCCTTCATCTCCTCCCAAGGCTGGCGCAAAAGAATTGTCGTACAGTCTGGCGTCTAAACTTGACCCATGAGTTTGCAGCCTTTTTCGGAAGAAGGTGATTTTCACAGGTTTGCCGCAAGGGTAGACGCTGGATACCAGTGCTTTTCTGTTTTTGCTCAAGCAAGGCTCCAAGATTCGCCCAAGGGCGGTCCAAGGGCGAATCGTGTAAGAGGGCGTGAGGGCGAGCACAAGACATACTGTATGTATAATTTACAGTTATTCACATAGTATAAGCAACTGAACTGCCCAACAGTCACGATGGCCTGAATTTGATCATGTTTGGAGCAATTCCATGGTGATCGTTCCCATCATCTCCTCCCAAGGCTGGCGCAAAAGAATTGTTGTACAGTCTAGCGTCTAAACTTGACCCATGAGTTTGCAGCCTTTTTTCGGACGAAGGTGATTTTCACAGGATTGCCTAGAAAAGCTCTAACATTGAACAGGCAAGGGTAGACGCTGGACACCGGTGCTCTTCTGTGGTCGCGCAAGCAAGGCTCCAAGATTCGCCAAAGGCCGGTCCAAGGGCGGATCGTGCAAGAGGGCTACATGATTTCCCCAAGGCAAAGTTTTTTCTAAACTACACATGCCAGTCAAAAAACCAACTTAGACCCTTGCGTGAAGAAAGGGCGAGCACCAGCGCCTTGTCCTTTTGAAAAAACAACTGTTAACTCATGGAAACCGATACCGTGAACTCCCAAAACCGATACCCTGACCTGATGAATGAGTAGTAAACATGTGTAAGATTGTAAGCATGAGTAGTTCTCAGAAGAGCAAAGAACCTTTCTGCAGAACCTATTGCGTCCAAAGTTGTGGAAGCATGCTCCTGGACTGCACATGTCCAATTGTGCAAGGGCGAGCAAGCAAGGCTCCAAGATTCGCCCAAGCGGTGCTCTGTGGTCGCTAAATGAAAGAACTTGATAGAACAACCGAAGCATTTGCTCGAATGAATTTTGCACGAAAGGTGGAGGGTGCTGACTGGAACGGCGTTCCAACATGTGGCAACATTGCAGTTTGACAACTGCGCAGAGAAACACAGACTTTGTGGAGCACCAGATGGGGCCTAACACTAGGAGCACCTCATGTTGTGACTCCTTGGGGAACCCAGGCAGTGATGTGCATTTGCCCTTTCACAGATTAATATGTAGAACAAGAAAAGGGTGCCCTTATCCAGCCCTGGCCACCCCGCAACTAAGTGTTCGAACAACTGGAGCTCTTGTCCCAATGAATGAAAGGTCCTTTCATATGAGGCCCTTGTTGGTGTCTATGCCTTGAACTCATGGAAACCGATACCGTGAACTCCCAAAACCGATACCCTGACCTGATGAATGAGTAGTAAACATGTGTAAGATTGTAAGCATGAGCAGTTCTCAGAAGAGCAAAGAACCTTTCTGCAGAACCTATTGCGTCACAAGTTGTGGAAGCATGCTCCTGGACTGCACATGTCCAATTGTCAAAATTTCCCGGGCCTAGGCACTCGCCAGATTAATACCCAGACAGATATCCAACCAATATCCAGAAATATCCAGAAATTGACTTTTGGATCCCTGGGTGCACCAACACCCATTCAAAGCCTGGCAAAGAAAATGAAAACCATATCTTATCACAACGACGGAGTTTAACCGCGGCAACGTAAATATACATTTTGATCCGGATTATAAGTGCCGCTCTCCCAGCATTCAAATTCGCTGAAAGCGTATTATGACACATATTCCAGATTGGCCCTGGCGGTGATTGGCCCGTGAACCCTGAATTCCGTGATCAGCTTCGACGGAGTTAAACTCGGTCGTATGTGTTCGTCGAAGTTTAACTTGGTCTTTGGAGCCTCTGAGTGCCATTACGTGCCAACAACATTGCAGTTTGACAGCTGTGCAGAGAAAGACAGCCTGTGCAGAACAGTTGTGATGGCCTGAATTTGACTTGTTTGGATACCATGGCTAAGGTGATTTACCCATAGCGAAAGCCTTCCCACGGAAACAGGCTTTTGTACACACCAGTGTTTGTTCGCGGTTGCGCAAGCAACAGCCAAGATTCGCCGAAGGCCAGCCCAAGGGTCATTTTCAAATGAAAGAACTTGATAGAAAAGATACATCGAGCTGACCCTAGATAACTGGCAGTGTCGCGCTTGGCTGTCAATAATCTTCGCATGAGTGCAGTGAAGGATGTGTTTCCGCCGGCTTCTTGTTCTAATTTGTGCCAACCAATTATTCATTCGCTTCATCATGTCTTGGAAACTTTCCGACGTTTTTTAGTCAAAGTCACGGGAACAGCTCAGTCCGACTTTGGACTCCTTCAATTGCAAGTGGACAGGAAACTGCTGCTCAACTGGACTTGTCTTGGTGTGCAGGGGAATAGGCTCTGCCACATATCAGGTCCAGTGCAACTGATCCAACCCAATTTCCCCTGCGGACAATTGAAAAGACACGTAAGATGACACTAGAAAGCTGGCAGTTAACATGGGGTGTGGGCATTGGGAATGTTCGCATGAAAGCAGTTGTGGATGTGCCAGGTTCGACTGCATTGCTAGCCATTTTAAGGTTGTAGAGTGCTGTAGTGTATCCTGGAACGAGGCTTGGTAAATTCAACGTAAAAGAGTGCGAAAGCCTTCCCACGGAAACAGGCCTTTGTACACATCAGTGTTTGTTCGTGGTTGCGCAAGCAACAGCCAAGATTTGCGAAGGCCAGCCCGAGGGCTATTTTCAAAAGAGCAAAAGGTTCATGCAAGAATCCTTTCATGACGAGGTCCTTGTGGTGTCTACTGTATGCCTTGAACTCATGGAAACCGATACGAATCGATACCCTGACCTGATGAATGAGTAGTAAACATGTGTAAGATTGTAAGCATGAGTAGTTCTCAGAAGAGCAAAGAACCCTGCTGCAGAACCTATTGCGTCCAAAGTTGTGGAAGCATGCTCCTGGACTGCACATGAAATTTCCCGGGCCTAGGCACTCGCCAGACCAATACCCAGACCGATACCCAACCAATACCCAGGGAAATGGATGGATTCAAGAGTAAGTATGCTAGGCAACACAGCACGCAGTTCACAAAAAGTGCTTGGCACAAAATCTTTCGGAAAATCTCATGCCACGAGAATCACAACCTGATTTTGTTCATCTCAAATGTCGTTGCTATTGCGTCGGTTGACCGGAGGTTTTGACAGGAGGCGACGTAGTGCTGCCGCTTGAAGATTTGCGTCCACACAAAGAAGCCTGAAAGAGATTGGTTGATTGGCTTTTGGGCCCCGGGTTGCACCAACACCCATTCAAAGACTGGCAAAGAAAATGAAAACCATGTCTTATCAAAACGACGGAGTTTAACCGCGGCAACGTAAATATACATTTTGATCCGGATTATAAGTGCCGCTCTCCCAGCATTCAAATTCGCTGAAAGCGTATTATGACATATATTCCAGATTGGCCCTGCCATGATTGGCCCGTGAACCCTGAATTCCTTGATCACGGTCTTATGTGTTCGTCGAAGTTTAACTTGGTCTTTGGAGCCTCTGAGTGCCATTACGTGCCAACAACATTGCAGTTTGACAGCTGTGCACGGAAAGACAGCCTGTGCAGAACAGTTGTGATGGACTGAATTTGACTTGTTTGAATGCCATGGCTAAGGTGATTTACCCATAGCGAAAGCCTTCCCACGGAAACAGGCTTTTGTACACACCAGTGTTTGTTCGCGGTTGCGCAAGCAACAGCCAAGATTCGCCGAAGGCCAGCCCAAGGGTCATTTTCAAATGAAAGAACTTGATAGAAAAAATACATCGAGCTATTGCCAGGGTGAGTTGGAGATGAGGCCAAGTTGTCGAGGAGACAGCCTGTTGCCACCCAGCAACCGGTGAGACATGAACAATAATCTTCGCATGAGTGCAGTGAAGGATGTGTTTCCGCCGGCTTCTTGTTCTAATTTGTGCCAACCAATTATTCATTCGCTTCATCATGTCTTGGAAACTTTCCGACGTTTTTTAGTCAAAGTCACGGGAACAGCTCAGTCTGACTTTGGACTCCTTCAATTGCAAGTGGACAGGAAACTGCTGCTCAACTGGACTTGTCTTGGTGTGCAGGGGAATAGGCTCTGCCACATATCAGGTCCAGTGCAACTGATCCAACCCAATTTCCCCTGCGGACAATTGAAAAGACACGTAAGATGACACTAGAAAGCTGGCAGTTAACATGGGGTGTGGGCATTGGGAATGTTGACATGAAAGCAGTTGTGGATGTGAATGCATGATCTTATTTTGGAGGCCCCTGGTCTCCAAGCATATCCAGGCACTGAGTCATCCACACTAAATTAACAGCTTTCAAATTGTTGCCGCTGTGCATTTCCAGATGACCGATTACTCGCTTGAAGCGAAGTCAAGATGAGCTCGCACAACCACTCGATGCCGAAAAAAACCGTTTGATGCGTGCATCCTGCCAGAGAGTGCGTTGCGCAAGCCTGTCAACTTGCAAATAACAGACACTTCATGATGGGTAGTGAGTAGTCAGTATGTAGATTTTTGCTTGTCAAGTTTTGAACGTCAAGTGAGCGAAGCCGACTTTGTAGTGGGAGGCACTAGGATCAATACCTTCCCAACTACTACCTGAAACATCCTGAGACTCTGACAGTGTTAGGGATCTAAATCAGGGCGGAATGACAATGAGGTGAAAAGCAAGTTGGATGTTGCAGAATTCAGATCTCGAAACCTTTGCTGCAGTACATGCCTGCAAAAGAGCCAAGCAAGCGACGACGCAGGTGTTGCGGAAAGCTTCGTCTTCAATCAAGCAAGAAAGATCTGAATGGTCAGATGACAGGTGCTGTGACTGATGTCACTCTCTCCCAGCTTCCTTGTCCGTTCGTCAGAAATTTGAGTTTTCCAACCAAATCACGACGCCAGCTGCCCACCACTGCAAGACATCGTTGTGTGCTCCTAGTCAGCCGGAGGATGGACAAGATCCCAGCTCTCCACCTTTCTTTCTGATACACGGCCCTATTGGCCTAGGAAGCATGATGTGCAAGGTACTTTCAAGGCAAAGAGTCTTCATGAAACAACTACTTGGATATCGTACTCCTCGTGTGACATTGAGATCATCGCCAAGAGAAGATGATCAGAACCTGAACTTGGAAAACTCTTGCGTTGGTCATGTAGAGACAGCTTTGGTTTCCTCACCTTGTACCTTTCTTTGAGATCAACAGCACTGTCTTTTGAGCAAGTGACTTGGCGGCCTGTGAAGCATCGATTTATTGAATCTTGCTTGATTTTTGGTATTTGTGAGCAAGGACTGGCACAAACACAATTTTTTGCAGTCACTGATTCCCATCAATCTGAAACTGATACCATTTATTTGGCTTCATTTGGCAAACGATCATTTGAAGAGCATTTGAAATGAAATAGACATGATAAACTGTCGCAAGTGCTGTGAAAACGTACACCCACACAGAAGGTAGTCCTGTAAATTAATTCAAAACTCAAATAAGACTCAAAAAAAACACACCCTAGAATAGCAAAAAATCAAATCAAACCCCAAAAACAAAAAAAAACAAACCATGGCCTGTAGATGAGAACCTTCCCTGAATCCCTTCCCCAGACTATTTGATGTTTTTTTGGTTATTTATTGTTACTTTTTTTTTCTCAGGTTTTTGCCAGTTTTGAGAACAATGTGCAGATGAAAATCTTCCCTGCATCCTGTCCCCATACTATTTGATGTTTTTCTGATTATTTTTTTTGCTGTTTTCTCAGGGTTTTGCCAGTTTTGAGAACAATGTGCAGATGAACATCTTCCCTGCATCCTTTCCCCATACTAATTGATTTTTTCAGGGTTTTTGCCAGTTTTGAGAACAATCTGCAGATGAAAACCCTCCCTGCATCCTTTCCTCATACTATTTGATCTTTTTCTGATTATTGTTTGAGCCTTGATTTTGTTTTCATTATTGTTTGCTTTTTGGGTTTGTTTTTTTGTTGCTTATTTATTTTGGATTATATCCTTGTTTTTTGGAGTCTGTGGAGTTTGCGGGTTCGCAACGCTAGTGTATTTGATACCGAGGTCTGAAAGTGATACTGCTTCAGTGTGGGAACAACTTCGCAAGATCTTGGCGGCCTTGTGAAGTGAAGAGTGCCTCTGCTGGTTTATGGGATAGATTTTTGAAGAGCAGGCATTGAACATGAAAGTCTCTATGCAAAACAAACACGGACTGATTAGTGTTGCTCAAAGTTAACTTTGACTTTTCATGCTTTTGGGCAGATGTGCCTTTCCGAGGTTTTGTGCTTAATGATGCTCAAACTCGGAGGCCCACGGCACAAGTCTCAGTAGCTCACGCAGCTTCAATTTATCTCAGAAGCTCACGCAGCTTGCACCTTTCGTTGAGATCAACAGCACAGTCTTTTGAGCAAGTGACTTGGCGGCCTGTGAAGCATTGATTGATTAAGTCTTGCTTGATTTTTGTACTTGTAAGCAGAAAGACAGATTTTGCCAATTGCCATTTGTTTCGTATCACTTGGCAACGGAAGAAGACTTGAAACACATCTGAAGTGAAATAGAGATGATGAACTGTCACTTCCATTTGATAGCAAGGTCTGAGAGTGAAACTGCCACAGTGTGGGAGCAACTTCACAAGATCTTGGCTGCCTTGTGAAGTGAAGAGTGCCTTTGCTGGTTTATGAGAAAGAACATGAAGATCTCTATGCTACACTGCCAAACAAAAATTGACTGATGCACCTTTCCGAGGCTTCGTGCATATGACGCTAAAACATCAGCCGCCTGCCAAGCACCGAAAGGGAAAAAAAAGTGTTTTGGCACAGTATGCTGCATTTTAGATGAGGGCCACAAACTTTTGGAACAAACTTTGGATCTGCTAGTGCAGTGCATGTTCTGTTGCCAGTGCACTTTTTGAATTCATTTTGGGGGTCTTGATGCCTATAGTCTGTCAATGTCCGGGAACACATGGCCGCCAGTATGACAAGATCACAAAACACCTATCTTGCTGAATGTTTTTGTCACATATTGTCATAGTGTCATGTATTTCATTTATTGAAAAGCAATTCTTCGGTAGTCTTACCACTATGGGACTTTAAGGGCTGTGGCCAGCACGTAGTCATTGCATCATATTTTTCACTAGCCAATACCAGATCATGGTGAATTTCATCACCAATGAGATTAGTACAGTGAATGATGGTGAATGTGTATTCTTGCAACAATGTAACCCATACTCCTGAAAGGCCAAGACTCGACGAACACCTGTTGCATGTTGGTCTAGAGCTTGTTACAATTCATTTGCGACGCCCTGGTGCCGGAGAAGACAGGCTCAAAGCACGGCTCCCCGCTGTGCAATCAGGACCTTGCAAGTCCAAGCTGACAACACGCCAGCAATTGATGCAAAGCTATGTATATATTGACCCGGAAGTCAGAATGATGCATTTGCAGATATATCATACACCTAGAGGAATATGTTGTATGCAGATGATCAAGCTATATTTCAATCTCTAAATTCCAAATGGTTCAAGACAATTCAAACGCATCAATTTCATTTCGGTGTGATTACTAGTTAGTAGTGTTTCACAACTGCAGCATATGCAGATTTGATTAGTTTCCAAACATCATAGTCTCACACGTCACGTCTCACGACACAAACGTTACGTCACAGTGGCTGGACCTGGACCTTGGGCACCTGCCAAAGTGCCACACCGAAATGTTTCAAACTTGGCAGCTGTGAATTTTAATCTCCCATGGTTTGTCAAGTGTGTTCATGATATTTTCATATTTGTTTAAACCAAATACAAGTTGACTTGGTGGATTCCTCATGTAGTCCTAACTTCACTTCTCTTTCGAACGTGAGGTTGCGGCTCTTGTCCTTGGTATTGACCTTGCAGGCTCATTCCTGATTTTGCTGGAAAGAATCAGTAGGAACAGCAATTGGGACCTGAGATGTTATATATCTGCCCTTGAGGCGGCTGCTGATTCGGAGGTTAAGCCCTGCCATGTCCACAGTGTGATCATGGGAAAGTCTTGCAACTAGAAAGCAATCTTGGCAAAGATTGATCCAAAGTTTACACTTTTGCTCTAGAAGATGCAATCTCTTCCATCAAATCATGTGTCACCGAAGCAGTGTCTTCCTACTTGATCATGCTGTGTGCAAGGGCATGGATTTTTGGGTAGAACAGAGTTCCTTCAAGCCCCAAGTATCTACAACTCTTGAGATTCCTCTTGCGACGAGGTCACCCTCCAAAAGTTGATTCAGAGTGTCATGCCAAGGCTAGGTCAAGGCCGATATAGGCTGAGCATATATCAAGATCGCATTTGTCACGACTTGTGCAACTTGTGTACATGGCCGCTGTCGGCCCGGCACGGGCTAGCTGGCTACATATGATATGCGATTTGTATCGATTTGTATCGATTTGTCATGTTGATTTTGGAACATCACTCTGGAATGCACAAAGACTGAACAAGCTACATCCACGGCATTCCATAGCCACCGCTCACCCATTTTGCATTTGGGAGGTGATGTATGTCTGTGCCTTAGTTGTCAATCTTCCTTTCCACTGTCTACTGGCTTGATCCCTCAATCCCCTTTTCTGTGGACAAATCAGACGTTGATGACCAGCCGGCAGCGATCACAAAACCTTCAGGGAATGCTTGATGGCTTTGCCCAACATCCTGAAAAGTATGTTGGGCTTACAACAAAGCCCGGAAACCCGGCTGACCCGCACCTTTTTCCAGTCAAAACTGTCCCGTGAGGCCAGTTTTCAAGGGCGGGTCAGGGATTAATGCAGAGATTGGAGCAAGGGAAAAGGATTGCTCGTGCAGAATTAGGCTCCCACGACTTAGAACATGTATCCAGATTCAAGTCAGGATCATCATGAATTGATTCTAAGTGTTTGCTCAAGTGCAATTTACATACTGTAATTTATTTACATAATGATACATAATTCGCTATGCAATTTAAATTGTCTCATGTCTTGTCACCTGTCCCTGCAGCAGGTCCATCTTCACATCCTTGTCGATCTAGCAAGATTTCATCAATCAAATCTGGTCCCAGTCTGTTACTTAATCTTCCGATTTCTAGTTTATTTATGTACGTATTTGGCTAGGTATGGTATCCTTTTTCTTGCTCTTTCTCGTTTGTAAATTTTGAATCGTTTCTCACACTATTGCTGCGGTCTTACTGGCAGTCCTGACCTATCTGACTTTAACATACTGCTCTCTATTTGCTCTACATTGGTCTTGTTCATCTGTTTTCCTACTTGCTTGGCTTTGCTTCGCATTGTTTTTGCCTGCCTGCTTGCTGGGCTTGGCTTTGCTTCGCGTTGCTTTATCATTTTGCTTGGCCTGTGTTGATTGATTGGCTTGCTTGGCTGGATGGTTTGTTGGCTGGCTTGGCTTGGCATGTTTGGCTGGCTTTTCTTAGCTTGTTTGGGATTGTTTTTAAAGAGGTACATGGAGTGACTGACTTGCTTTGTCTTCCTATTCAGCCCTTCTGTTAATTCATTTGCATTTGCATGTCTATAAGATGTGCTTCCTGTCATGCCTACGAATTACGAAAGGAAAAGGCTGAGGGATGCTGAGGGTATTTGGGGGTCTTGTCCATCTCATCTCTCCCACCGCGCCTGCCATTTGAGCGTTGGACTGGCTTGTCATTACAGTAAAGGCCATCTTGAGAGAAAGAATCGAGCAGGGGCCAATGAAACAACATATTGCAGGAACGCGGTGAAATCAACCAAGATCGAGTGAGGCGGAGCATGTCATGAGTCAAGTTCAAAATAATGCAACTGTAGTGCCTTCTGGGTGTTGGGGTCAGCATCAGGCACAAGAACAGAAGAGGGAGAAGGGCAAGAGAACAAAATTTGAAACTAACAAACAAGAACGACCAATGCCCACAAGAACCCCTCCGCCAGAATCCCGAGCACAACCACCACCAGAAGAACACCACCAGTAGCACAGGTACCACCAGCACACTAGCACCAGCACCACCACCACCAGAAGTGCCATTAGCAGCAACAACAAGAAAAGTAGCACCAAGAAAATTTCAAGACCAAACAGTGTAAATATGCAAAGTCTCTGAATACCAAGACTGACTGCCTGCATACCCTCTCAAGGATGAACAGCTAATGAAATTACCTTTCAAACAGCAAAGCATGTTGTCAGGAACTTGATATCCGTTTCGTCAACATTTGCTTGCAACTTCTTGCTTTTGGAGCGTACTATTTTCGCCCAAAAGCCCTACTTAACCGAGAGTCAGTCATGCCTGGCTTGTCAACTGGGTGGCTTTTTTTTTTGCAATGTGCGGCTGGCTCCGAGGTCCAATTACCGTGACTTTCAGGCAGAGTTCTGTATTGAATGCGCTGGGTTTCAAAAATTTCAACATGATCTTAATCTCAAGCAGAGGCTTTGTATAGGAGTGCTCCCTTTTTTTTCAGGTTCTAGCCAGGACTGAGAAAAGTGTTGCTTCCTCTAGCGGTTTTGTGTGCCTGTCCGCAGTGGCGGCTCAAGGTGAGGCCTTTCGGGGTCCAAGGGAGGTCCAAGGGGCCGAACCAATGGGACAAAGCACATCGGGCCGTGCACCACCGAGTCCACCAAGCTGCATGAGATTTACGATAAGCCATGAAGAAGTTGCTGAACACAACGAGGAAACAGATTGCTGGGTAATCATTGGAGACTCTGTACTAGATGTGACTCAGTACATCTCCATACATCCTGGTGGCAAACAAGCAATTCTCAATCTTGCAGGTGGAGATGCTACTGAAATTTTTGATTTGGTACATCAGCGGGGTGTCATCAAGAAGTATGGCCTGCGCGAAAGAACAATCACCCTGATGGGTATGCTCCACCGATAACCGGCCAGGCCCTTTGCTAAATCGGAGTTGTACCCCGAAGTGCTCCATCAATATCGTTAATTCATTCTCCAAATTCTGGTTGGACTTGAGAGGACTATGTATCCGCATGCACAAGGCGGCACAAGCTTTCTGCAATGGAGCAATAGATTCAGGTTTGCACTTTGAGTCTGAACAAGAACATGTTTAGTTTTTTTCAATCTTAAAGCACGGGACCCCAAGACCTTGGGGATATACGAATTTCACATTTTGGGACTGCACACCGGAGTGTTTCACTGCATAGCTCTTGCATTGCGAGTGGCACTCATTCCAGTGCTGGTCCACTAAAATCCCTTGGAGTGAAACCAAACCTTGGGCTGCTCTGTTGGGCTGCCAAAAGAAGAGAGGTGTGTCACATTGGTGTCAACTTTGTCAGCATCTTCAATCGCTATGCTTGTTTCTTTTTTGTTATAGATTCTAGATGATCTTTCCAAAGTAACTTAATTATTGTATAAGATCAGACACACCTGTGTGGGAATGGCTCAGGGCCCGGACGATGAGACTCATAGGGACATCAGTAGCTTACTTGTTGACATCCGATTTGTTTGTGGACATCAGGTCAGCTAGAAAGATCAGCATAGATGGTGGCATGTTGGTGAATTTTGGCTCAAAGCTTTTTGATCGCGCTTTGGCAATCAGATTTTCCTTCAAAGCGAGTCAGCATGTCGGTCAGCGCAGACGAGGTGGCCAAGCACAACACCGACAAGGACTGCTGGGTCATTGTGGGTGACCAGGTTCTGGACGTCACCAACTTTCTCAGTGACCTGGCCGAACAAAGTGGTGCAGAACTTTTGTCTGAAATGTATTGACATGTATTATTCAAGTACGCATAGTACACTCATGTGTTTTCAAATGCCTTTCTGCAGTATTAGTATAGCAGCAGATGCATGAAGATTCTATAAGCTTCTGCTTATGGATTTGAATGCTAATGGAATCTTGTGCTAGTTGTGCCTTTCATTCCCATTGCATGTATATTGTGGCAGATTGCATACGGATGGAAACACTTTTTCAGGTATAGTTTCAAATGCTAATATTCAATCATTTGTTCGTAAGGAAAGATATTTAAAGCAATTCTGAATAACCTCTTTTTGTGTTTTTATAAGAATCCTTGTGTTGCCACATTGCCCTGTGTGCGCAAGGTGAGCACCCCGGTGGAAAGAAGTCCATTATGATGTTTGCAGGTGCTATCCGGAGAGATTGCGTTGGAATCGGATTCGTCAGCTTTTCGGCTTTTCGGCTTTCGATTTTCGGGTTGTCGATTTCTCGGCTTTCGGCCCATGTCTGCAGGCAAGGATGCAACTGAGGAGTTCGACATGCTCCATGACCGCAAGGTCATCAAGAAGTATGGCATTGATGAGGGCACCGTGGTACTCAAGGGCACCCTCAGCAAGTGAATGTGGCGGATGCGGCCTGCAATGGTTGCCACGTTTGCAGTGAGGCCCCATGGTCATTTTAGCGCTTTTAGGAACTGGTCGTCCAGTTCGAAGCCTTCTTGAGGAAGCGGCTGATTGAGTCCGTTGCTCATGATGACCCGAGAAAAGATTTGGAAGACATGCGAAATGTCATTCAGCACTTGCACTCTTGCACAGCATTGCCGGGTACAGTAGATTGTTCACTTCAGCTTCAGATTCCCAAAGCTGACAGTCGGATGTTGCAAACGGTATACGACCGTATAATTATTTTTCTGTGCTGCGCGCTTTCAATGGCACATAGCTTCAGAATCTTTCATATGACAATTGTTTCTTGATTTTTTTCTTACATGTTTCTTTTCTATGACTGTGACTTATTCTTCGCATACAATGGCATTTGAAGGCCGAAAGAAATCGATTGGCAATGTTGTTGTGACCTGTGTCAAAATTTGATGAAATTTGCTAAGTGCGCTAAGTGCAGGGTACTTTGCACTTAACATTTTGGCTCAGAGCTTTTTGATCGCGCTTTGGCAATCAGATTTTCCTTCAAAGCGAGTCAGCATGTCGGTCAGCGCAGACGAGGTGGCCAAGCACAACACCGACAAGGACTGCTGGGTCATTGTGGGTGACCAGGTTCTGGACGTCACCAACTTTCTCAGTGACCTGGCAAAACAAAGCGGCGCAGAGCTTTTGTCTACCATGATTTCAGGTCCTAAAGGCTATAGTATGCTATAGTGCTCATAGAAGATCCATACGGATTCTAAAAGATTCTGCTCATGACTCATGAATGCTGATGGAATCTTGTGCATTCTTGTGCCTCATTTCCATTGCATTCACATTGTCGCCCTGTCTCAATCTGTCCCATGGCTCTTCACAAGAAGTGTTGACCATTGTTGACCATTAGATTGCAGACGGATGGAAATGATGGAAACACTTTTTCAGATAGTTTCAGCTGCTGATATTAATTATCCGTTCGCAATGTATCATCAGATGTTATCTCAATGACTCTGAATTATTCTTAATGACTTTTGTAGGAATGGCTTTGTTGCCACGTTGCACAGCGTGCGCAAGGTGAGCACCCTGGTGGAAAGAAGTCCATTATGATGTTTGCAGGTGCTATCCGGAGAGATTGCGTTGGAATCGGATTCGTCAGCTTTTCGGCTTTTCGGCTTTCGATTTTCGGGTTGTCGAGTTCTTGGCTTTCGGCCCATGTCTGCAGGCAAGGATGCAACTGAGGAGTTCGACATGCTCCACGACCGCAAGGTCATCAAGAAGTATGGCATTGATGAGGGCACCGTGGTGCTCAAGGGCACCCTCAGCAAGTGAATGTGGCGGATGCGGCCTGCAATGGTTGCCACGTTTGCAATGAGGCCCTATGGTCATTTTTTCGCTTTTAGCAACTGGTCGTCCAGTTCGAAGCCTTCTTGAGGAAGCGGCTGATTAAGTCTGTTGCTCATGATGACCCGAGAAAAGATTTGGAAGACATGCGAAATGTCATTCAGCACTTGCACTCTTGCACAGCATTGCCGGGTACAGTAGATTGTTCACTTCAACTTCAGATTCCCAAAGCTGACAGTCGGATGTTGCAAACTGTATATTTTGCGCTTTCAATGAGAGAGAGAGAGAGAGAGAGCTTCAATATGTTTTATATGACAATTTGGTCTGGAAGCTTTCTTAGGCATTTGACAAGGCTGTCAACCAAATCGGTCGTGCAATGACTATAGATTGACTATGATTGACTAGATATCTCTTGTCAAATATGTCAAAATCTCTGCTAAGTGCGCTGAGTGCGCAAAGTGCAGGGTACTTTGCACTTAACATTTTGGCTCAGAGCTTTTTGATCGCGCTTTGGCAATCAGATTTTCCTTCTTCAAAGCGAGTCAGCATGTCGGTCAGCGCAGACGAGGTGGCCAAGCACAACACCGACAAGGACTGCTGGGTCATTGTGGGTGACCAGGTTCTGGACGTCACCAACTTTCTCAGTGACCTGGCAAAACAAAGCGGCGCAGAGCTTTTGTCTACCATGATTTCAGGTCCTAAAGGCTATAGTATGCTATAGTGCTCATAGAAGATCCATACGGATTCTAAAAGATTCTGCTCATGACTCATGAATGCTGATGGAATCTTGTGCATTCTTGTGCCTCATTTCCATTGCATTCACATTGTCGCCCTGTCTCAATCTGTCCCATGGCTCTTCACAAGAAGTGTTGACCATTGTTGACCATTAGATTGCAGACGGATGGAAATGATGGAAACACTTTTTCAGATAGTTTCAGCTGCTGATATTAATTATCCGTTCGCAATGTATCATAAGATGTTATCTTATTCTTAGTGACTTTTGTAGGAAGCGCTTTGTTGCCACGTTGCACAGCGTGCGCAAGGTGAGCACCCTGGTGGAAAGAAGTCCATTATGATGTTTGCAGGTGCTATCCAGAGAGATTGCGTTGGAAACGGATTCGTCAGCTTTTCGGCTTTCGATTTTCGGGTTGTCGGTTTCTCGGCTTTCGGCTCATGTCTGCAGGCAAGGATGCAACTGAGGAGTTCGACATGCTCCACGACCGCAAGGTCATCAAGAAGTATGGCATTGATGAGGGCACCGTGGTGCTCAAGGGCACCCTCAGCAAGTGAATGTGGCGGATGCGGCCTGCAATGGTTGCCACGTTTGCAGTGAGGCCCCATGGTCATTTTAGCGCTTTTAGCAACTGGTCGTCCAGTTCGAAGCCTTCTTGAGGAAGCGGCTGATTGAGTCCGTTGCTCATGATCTGAAGACCCGGGCGACTTGAGAAACAAAAGGGTGTGGTGGCACGAAGCTCATTTGGATAGGAATATCCCTTCTGCGTGTTGGTAGGCAAGGTGTCCTATAGGCTATAGGATAGTTTTGGCGAGTTTGCAAGCGCTAAGGAATAGGGATACCGATGTATACAGTTGCATCCAGTAGGAAGGCCAAGTGCGAAAACATGAGTAAACATCAACAATCATGATGCGTTTTGCGTCTTTGGGCCTTGGCTTGTGTCGCCAGGCTTATTTCTGGAATGTTGGAATGCTGGTTGCTCAGAATATCCCAGAATGGATGGTGTTGACTTTGCGTTCAAAGACTGCCTTTTCACCTGAAAGGAAACTTAACATATCAGTTATTCGTCACGACCAATCTTCTTGAAGACTTTGCAGGCCCATGCCCCTTACCCACGCCGAACAGAACCCAAACAATGCTTGGAAGTCATGCGTTCCAAAACCGGCATTACGGCATGCCGGCCGTGAAATAGACGATCTCAGATGCTAAAGGCATGATTGCCCGCGGCCTTGCATGGAGCACGAGGAGGCTGCGAAGATTTCATTCCGGTAATTGGTGTTACTGCATGTATATTTATAAAGTATTGTAATGCATTTTTTACGCATACCGTGATGTACATGCTCAGCTTCTGGTTGATGATGATGATGATGATGATGATGATGATGATGATGATGATGATGATGATGATGATGATGCTGATGCTGATGATGACGCTGCTGCTGCTGCTGATGATGATGACGATGATGGCTATGATGACCAACGATGACTCCGACGACGTGCAAAGGGGCAACTTTGATATAAGATTGACGCTGCAAAAAAATCAGAGCACTCTTCTCGAACGCGGCGCGTACTGGGCTTCACAGCCTGTCTTTTCATTTGAGCAGCGTCATTTATTTTCGAAATAATGATATGCAGGATTTGGACACAAAACTTGGAAAATGGCACGGGACTGCAGTCGCGGAAGCTCGCGGAAGGTTTTTTGTAATGTTTGTTTCNAACAGGGACACCGGGCAATGAACCCCAGCAATTCAAGGCGCCCCCGTCTGTTATCCAAATGTTGTCAACAACGTCTCTTATATAACTGTCTTTAAAATGTGCTTCGCGGAAGCTAGCGTTGTGGTCGCGGAAGCGATTTTGAAAATTTTCTTGCCGCGGAAGCTCGCGGAAGCGAGTTTTACACAAATGCTTTCGCGGAAGCTGCCGCTGTGATCGCGGAAGCACTGCGGAAGCCCTCGCGGAACTTGAGGTTTGCGTCCAGCCGTTTTAAAAGGAATTTACGACACAGCTCATTTGGATCACATTTGGATGCTCACCTTGCAGGCTTGTGCCAAGTTTGACTCACAATATCCGCAAGCAGCTCAGAGGGCATTCTCTTTCAATCGATGAATGGTCAAGTTCTACAAGCTGTGATGTCGCGTATTTGGCTCCTGGCAAAAAAAGGAGTGTTCATTGCCATAAATTTTCGGCAGCTCACTCATAAAAGCAGCTGGAGGGGAAATCAGGCATTGAAGATCGCATGCTTCAACATTGTCTCAGCTTTGATTCTGGGTAGCCATGGAGTGGACATTTAGTCCACAGCTGCGAGTCGCAGCAAGCATTCAGCAAGAAGTCATTGGCTCAGGTCCCTTATTTGCAAGTCATCATCTTTCTAAGCACCAAAGTGTTGATTCCATCTCAAAAATGGTACAGATAGAACATATTGCAAGTGCTGCTGAATCCAATGGAGTAGAGTGAGAAAGCTGTCAAGTATTGTTGGAACTTGAGGCACTCCAGTTCTGCAGAATGGTGTGCTTAGACACCTTGCACTTTCGCAATCTAGATATACTTCAAGTATAGAACGGTATAGATATATACAATGTGCTGCTGCCCTGTGAAGCATATTTACTGGCAATGCTCAACCTCACCCACGTAGCGCTGCAACGTTGAGTGCGCAGGAAGGCCCAGTCGAGGTCCTGGACAAAGACTTAACAGCAAGGCTGCAAGCAGAGTTGGCCAAAGTGCCAGGAGCTTGGCGGTGGCAGGACAGGTTTTTGTGACATTGTGGTCGTGCAATGGGTACGTGGAGAACGAGATTCTTACATTGGCAACATCATCAAAGATATTACATTGTCAACTTTACACTGTATTGGTAGGTATGAGTATAGGGATCAAATGGGATCAACAGGCATGTAGACTGATTGTCACCGCCTTTGAACTGCGTGCTGACCTGGATGGTCAGCATCCGTCATTGCAGGCTGTGCTTGTGCATTTGTTGCCCGACGAGAACTGCGTGAGACCCGAAGGGTGCAGGTCACGAAGGCGAACTGCATGAAAATTGCATGAAACCTGGTATATCACATAAAACCCACGTTATATACGTATCGTTATATCACGTTATCGTCATTTACTGAGGCAATATTCAAACATTAATTGATAATTGTGGATTAAGATATTTGTTCATACAATTTTGTACTTAATTTCAAGAATCCTTACAAATCACAAGCTCAGTGCCAGTCGTATCGGCTTGGTTTAGTTTTCCGACTTCGTTTTGATCGGGAGCTGTTCACCTATTGAGATTCTTGAGCAGGTTGTTCGTCACGCCATTGTGGAGATGCATGATGCAACTGTGCGAAGGGCTGGAGAGGAGTTCATTGCCCTGCAATGATGCAACAAATAAAGCTAGCTTGCATTTGTCATTGTCTAAATTTGCCCCTTTCCAACCTGGACCATTGTGGATACCGAAGTCTGGTCACTGCAGGAGATTCTGTCCAATGTGGATTTTGAAGTCCCAACTGGTGCACGTGCAGTCATCGTTGGGCCCAATGGCTGTGGCAAAACGACCTTGCTAACGACCATCGCAGATCGCGATACAGTGGAAGGCCATTCAGCCATTCCGAGCCGACAGGTCTTGGACGATTTTGAAGGATGGCCAAAGATGCATCAATTAATATTGTTAAACCTTTACTAGTGAATGTCTCCCAGCCAGACCTACAAAATCATCACATGGAGGTACGGTCAAAATGGGTAAAGACAGGGTTTTGTAAGGAGGGGTGGAAAATGGTTCTGGACATTCACAAAACACGACAGGGCTCACCAAAACTCGATAACTTTGAAGTGCATCACAAGCCGTGATTTTGCATGACTAGAGCTCTTGTTTGCCTGTCATTGCCGGAAAGTGGCAGAAATATATCGGGATATACTCAGCAAATTTAACCCGCCGCAACGATTACCCGTAACAAGAACTTAACGACTACCTGTTTGTCAAAACTCAGTGTCCCAGTCAGGACGAGGGCCAATATGTTGACAATAGAGCATTGTAACGGGCGCTTCTGTGATTTTTTTCACCACATGCCTTCCCGTACTGAATGCTCAAATGCTGGGTATCTCAAAGGTGACATGCCACAGAATGCTACATGCGGAAGGATTGGGGTGGTGAAGTGTGCCAAACGATAGCTGAATCTATACTGGTTAGGGGCACGTGAGTCTCCATTCATCTCCATTCAATTGCTGCTCTTCCCAACAGTGGTGCTTTTACCATTTCTTTTAAATCTTTTTTTACTTGGTCAATTTGGACAGAGGCGGCTTTTTGGACATCAATGCATCTTCCATTGGCTGGCTCCGACAAGAAGCAGTCAGTGGTTCTAAGAAGACGGTTTACGAAGAAGCCGTGTCACAGATGCCCGCATCTTGGCGATGGAGAGTCCCGTTGGTTGCTGGATGTTGGCGGATTGCCGTGTAACCGAAGAATGGTATTATATGAGAGTTGAGCAAAAGGTCCTTGAAAGGGGTTTCCTTTGCGTAAGCCTTTCGGTATGCAATTAACAGTCTCGGCTAAAGTTTTTTTCTGAAATGGCGAAAGAATTTTTTTTTCTGGCTAAAGTTTTGGCGAAAGTTCATGTACACATGTCTAAATTTGCATTGTACATATTTGTACTTAGTGTTTATTATGTATTAATGTTTCATGTTGTAAAAACTATTGGGGGATTTTTCGCGAAAGTTTGGCGAAAGTTTTGCTAAAGCCTTGGCGAAAGATGGCCTTCCCTCGAAAGCTAGGTGGCCTAAACTGTGGACTTGTTGTGTCAGAACTGGCCGATGAAGGTGAGCAAGGACCAACATCTTAAAGCAGAACGTAAATGTTTAAGTGCAGCGGCCGCAGAATGAAGTGTGACAAGGGATCAGACGCCTGGAACAATTTGAGGATATCACACATCCATGTTTTTCTTAAAAATCTTGGCCAACATGTACCGCGAAAGATAAACATGGAGTTCGCGAAAGTTCGGCGAAAGAATTTTTTTTTGGCGAAGATGGCGTTTTCCAGATGAAAGAATTTAGAACAACCCTCATATATCTCACTTTGTATGGGTGGCATTGATGATGCTAGTTGTGATGATCCACCAGACCTTTTTGCATTAACGCAGTTTTGGGTCTCCTAGTGGCAGTAGGGGTCGTGGCAGCGGCGGAAATCATGGTATACATATTGGTGCTACTGGTGTGCATAGGGTCCATATTCAGGATCAAAGCTGACAGAAGCAGAAACGACATCAGAGGCAGCGGTCCGGAGCAGAAGCAGCACACCAGCAGCAGCAACAACAACAACAACAGCAACAACAACAACAACATCAACAACAACCACAACAACAACAACAACAACAGCAACAACAAAAACAACAACCACAACAACCAAACACAGCCACAACAAACACAACCACAATAACCACAACAGCAACAAAAATCATAACAAGAACATACAAAAACCACAGCAGAGGCAATAGCAACGAGAACAGGTTGATCAGTACCGGCAACAACATTGAACAACAGTATATACGATGTGCAGGGAACTGCAAGAAACGCTGAAGTAGCAAGAACAAGCAGGACCATCAAAATCGACATGAACTGCAAGCACAAGAGGAACTAGGGCAATACACTGCTACTGCTGGCGTTTCCCCTAAGACTACGACAACGACAACAACAACAGCAACAACAACAGCAACAGCAACAACAACAACAACAGCAACAACAACAACAACTACTACTACTACTACTACTACAACAACTACTACTACTACTACTACTACTTCTTCTTCTACTACGTCTACTTCTACTTCTACTTCTACTTCTACTTCTACTTCTACTACTTCTATTTCTAACGCTGTCAGCGCAAGGGCAAACAAAAAACCACAACTTATCAGAACCAGAGGAATGAAAACGGTTCATAAGACGCTAGAGGCAACAAAGACGAATCTGAAGTAATGAAGAAACTAAGTGGGTCTAGAGTCTAGATGGCTATTGCAGCGAGAAATGCAGAAACAACGCTTGCATGCGTAGCTAGAATTCAGAGGTGATGGATTGTATCAAGCATAGCCAGGACATGTGAGCGAGTTGTGCTGGTAGGCCCGCCTACAAGCCACAAGCTCAGGCATTGGCTGCACAGAAGGTCCTTGAAGAAGCAGAAGCTGCCCTGGCAAATGCAAAGGATTCAGATGCAACGTTCAAGCTTACAGCAGCCTATGAAAAGGCAAGACTGCAAGACTGTCAAACACAGCGATCTTGTGACTATGTCGAACAGTTTTGAACTTATTTGGCCGAGGTGCTTGATGAAGTCTCCATTTGCTGGATAATCTCTTGATTTGACACTCCCTGCAGGCTGCCAGCGAGTTTGAAGCTGCTGGCGGGGGGGAATTGAAGAAGAAAGTGCAGCAAGTTCTCAATGGCTTGGGATTCACCAATGCAGATGCTTGACAAAGGATAAGATGAACGCCAGAAGCAGTCGCAAGGCGCATGTAAGTTCTTGGAAAGTCATCACTTGTGGTTGGTTTAGACCTCAAGCTTTGATAAAAGGGTGCCATTGACAGTAATGAAGTATATACATGCCGGTATGTTGCAGTAGCCCTGGACGTGGCCTTGCAACTCTGGATTTTTGAGCAGTAGCAAATCAGCCTATTGAAGCGATTGAATACTAGAATCGAGTTGCACGTGCGTGCACTTGCTTGTCTCTACTGTGGGTGAGACAGGTTTGACAGAAGCATAGGTTCGGCATTGTCGAATCAAAGTACGGCCAATTATGGCCAATTAATATTTACAACCTGTGCCAGTCAGATACTCTGGCACTGAAGCTAGCTCCTCGTGGGTCCAAGCCCTGCAAGAGTATCGCCACACTTCACATGCGCATTGTGCATAGGCATCATAGAAGTCCCTTTTTTCTTTCCCTTCTCCTGTTGCCTTCATCAAGTGGGTCAAGTCCTGACTCACTTGCTGTAAGGATTTGGTGAAAAAAAATTCATGACAACTCGGGGATGAATGTTGAAACCAAGGACTTCGACAAGCCGTGTTCAGAGCTTAGCGGCGGCTGGCAGATGCGGGCTACGACCTGAGTGGTGTTTTTTTTTTTTTGGCAGTTTTGAGATGCCAGTTAATGTAACCTAAACTTTGTCACTGGCAATTTTCTTACTTTATATCATCTTATTTCTACCATTTCTATACCCATATCATCCCATATCTACCATCTTTAAACAATCTTTGTGAGTGTGGTTGTTGTTTGTTGCCTTTGATCGCCGAAGATGGGACCACTGCGATCAAACGATCTAACTCAGGTAGCCCTAGCAAGAGCGCTTCTGCAGGAACCGCAACTGTTGCTGCTGGATGAACCCACCAATCACATGGATGCGACTGCAAAGGGATGGCTTGCCTCCTACCTTGCCAAAGGTAGGACAAAAATCAGAAGATTTCTGGAGAATTTCTGTTCATTTTGTGAATGATTTGTTGAACACCTGTCATTGCAGTGAAGTCAAGACAAGCAGATCCCAGCTGCCCAACTGCAGGTCTGTCGCCTTCAAGCTTTTTGCCTGCAAAACAAGAAGTGTTTGTTTTGGATTTGAAATCAATTGGCACATTCTATTATTCAGGCTTCTAATATATGTAATCAGTGACGGAATGATAAGGAACCTTCAGCTTCAAAAGATTTGTGGATTTGGCAGATCTTCGATTCTCAGGTATTTTAAATCACATGAGTAATGGTGACCAAGGTACTTTGCTTCTGGTCACACATGACCGAGCGCTTTTGGATGAGCTTCATTGTTCCCAGGTTTTTGAAATCTCTGCGGCTTGGAAGAATTGAAAGTACTAGCTGTCAGGCAATGTTAGGGGAAAAAAACTTGAGTTCAAACAGAGAGGAAACTTCGAATTTATGATTTATTTGTCAACTCACTACATCATCAAAACACAAGAGATACAAGAGATATGGAACATGAGGGGCCGAGCAACACAGATCGATATTCAATGCGATTTGATTTGTTCTAGAGTTCTCTCAGAGATACTCGTGACTCAAATCACCTGAAATGACTCAATCTTTAAGGAGAGGAGAGTGCTACGCTATGATGTTTCAGGGATCTCGGAATCTCGACCTGCAGCCAATAGCTCATTTGGCTCATTGGGTTGCTGCTATGTTATGTAATGTTTGAATATACATGTTGGGACCTCCCAATTCAGATCAACTCCTTGAGTATCACCAAACGACTCACATTCCATGGCAACAAGGAGTGGGAAAGAAGCAGGAAGACGAGGCTTGCAAAGTTGCAGAAGGAGATGGAGAAACTTCAGACCACCATCACACATGATGAGGATTATATCGCCAGGCTGGGTGGGATGAATTTCCCAAATATGCTACTTACATCTATATATTTGCCATCAATTTTATTACTGTAGCAGGCATGATTTATATGTCAATATAGTCTGTTTTATTCAATTTCATGTCTTCTTTTGAGAGCTTTTTTTTTGGGGGGGGTATATTTCCGTCAAAGCAAAGCGACAGGTTTGGCGCCAAGTCAAGCCATGCAGCTCAGGCTCACCACTGTCAAAACACGCTATGAAGAAATGCCAATGTGGCAGACCATTATGTTAAAAACGCGAAAACCTATATGTAGCGACGGGACCCGCCCAAAAGCAACACCCCCACCTGAAGTTAAGTGTTAACTTGGCTTTGTTTTAGATCGTTTTGGATTCACTTGCAGCATTTTGGGCTGTTTCAATAGCATGTTAAGTGAAGATGTGGCAAAAGGATGCCAAAGGAGACACGATTTCGCATGGGTGGGGCTTGCTGCGGTGACGCAAGCGACACCCCTAGTGACGGACAGGTTTCATTGAAATGTGACATGTTTTGGATCTTCAAAATCGAAAGCGGGGATGGGGAAGCGACACCCCAAAGGGGTCCAGGCACAGGCTCGCAAAAAGAAGATTGCGAAGGCTCAGATTCAACTGGCAGAGCTACGTGCTCAAACGCGAGGCGCTGATTTCAAGAGTTTTTCCAATAGGGTACCAAAGTGAACGAGTCCTTTGAAAGCAAGATAGTACCATACTAGTATTCCATAGTATACCGTGACATAATGACAGTACAAGTTGTAGAATTGACCATATTTTCTTCACTCTTGTGTGACATCCATTGCAAATGTTTGAAGAAGGACAACAATGCAACTTCCAGGCCTGCCTTCCACTGCTATTTTGGATGGAAAGAAGAGCGAGAGTCAAGGCCTGTGTTTGTTTTAATCATTTCAGGAGTTGAAAGGTTTTGGAACAGCAGTTTAAGCTTCAATGGTGAGGCCCAAGGTGTGTATGATTGTGGCAGGTGAAGAGGAGGGAGATGATTTGACAGATGGCTTACTTCCTTTGTCTGGTCCTGGCAGAGTGAAGTTTGAACTTCCAGAGTGGCCATTGAGTGCTTCACCGCCTTTGGATGGGAAACTTCTAAGACTGAAGGCGTCTTGGTTGCGAGGTTGGAGGCCTACATATGGGACCTACATGTGCATACGTTTTCAACATTCTTGCTGATGAGAATCCAAGAAAGAACGCAAACAAAAAGGTCCGGTGCCAATGTTTACCCACCAATATGGCTCAACTGCAAAATCGTTGCAAGGATGCAGATGTTGGTTATAAAACTGGTGAGACGGTCCTCAAAGTGGAGGACCTTGTGCTTCAAGTGGGTCAGCGCTGTGCCTTATTGGGACCTAATGGTTGTGGTAAAACCACCTTGCTGAAGACCTTAGCAGGTCAATTGGAGGCCCAGAAATGAGGAACCAGACTGTGTAATAAAAGCACTGTATATTATCATGACTATGATTTATGATAATTATGAATATAACGCTGGCTGCATCCAGTTACTTGTTTTTTTTGAAATTTCTTCAAGAATCCACTTCTTGCGGCAAGTCGCTGTCTTCTCATTTTTGCTGCAGTTTGTCACTCATATGCACTTTTTACCATGCAGAATGCCAGAGAGGGACTGCTGTTTCTTTCAATTTGATTTATTTGGTTAGCAATGATTCAAATCCGTTTAATCACTTACTGACTCTGCTATGATATGATGTGGCACGTCCCATCTTTATGGAAGACCTTCAACAGGTGACATGTTGAGATATTTGCCTGGTAGGTCCGCGCCGGTGCTCGGATCCTTGGTGTTGGAAATCTTCGAAGAGCAAGGGTGGCATTCTTCACTCAAGACTTAGCACAGGCCTTGGTGATAAGCAGAAGCAGCACATGATAGCTAAGCAGCTAAGCATACATTGGACGAGTTGAATGTTTTTGACATGGTTTTGACATTTTTCGCACTCTTTCCCCTATTGTCTCTATTCTAATGTAGCAGTTTGCTTGGCTAGACTTTGAATACGACGAGAGATAATGGCAGGACCTGCCAGCCGACATCACCCCAGTTGAGCACGTTCTTGCAGATGACGCTCCCATCATGCTAGATGAGCAGGGAGCACGGAGCGCGCCTGGACCCCAGGGTTCAAATTTGTTTACACTGAGTTCCATGGTACATTTTATAATCATTTTATACATTCTATAATCATCTTTTATTTTCATACAATATTTGTCGTCATATTTAGTATACAAACATCGCAAACATGGCCAACCAATGCTCGGTGTTCATGTTTCGAAACAAGTTTCCTCATCCAGATATTCATCTAACCACTCAGGTTGGGAGCCCTGGGTTTGAGGGGTGCTTGCCACAAGGCCAAGATTGGCACGCTGAGTGGTGGCGAGTTCCCTGGCTGGAAATCTTGTTTGTGGAAAGTCAGATGTGAGTGCGAATCGCTTGCCACTCTTGAAGTTACGTAATTAAGAAAATGGCAGATTTGTTTTTTTGACATTATAAGTGGTATGAAACCAGGGAAATATTTGATTACTAATTGGAATTAATCCAACATTTGACATTCAAGTCTGATAGGAGGTATGAAACCATGGAATCAGAACAAGGAAAGCTCGAGTCGCCTTGGCCGTGTTTGCGACGCGACCTGCTGACATCCTCCTCCTGGACTTTATGTTGGCCAAAAGCTCACAGAGATGATAAATGTCGACGAACATGATACAGTTGAATGAGTAGTGACTATATTGACTCTTGTGAAGCGAATACAATACCGCCATGATGGTCAACGGTGTCAGTTTTGTGTAAAAAAACTGTTTGGCAAAGTGGAGTCGGCATCTTCCAAGATGTGTGTGAGGACGAGCCGACCAATCACTTGGATGGTGCCGCCGTGGCCTCGCTATGTGCAGGCTTGCGTGGACATAAAGGAGTTGCCACCCGGATGCAACTTTGATGTTGTCTCATATTGTTGCACTACATTGCACTACCCTTTTTGCTGCAAGACTCAGGCAGGTCAGGGTAATCTGATGCGTTTGCACGAAGGGAATTTGAAGTGTTCGTTGGGGACGCTGTATCAATGATCAATGGTTCAACTAATATTATACTATATTCAATTTATACATTCATAATTTCGATATTTGTGATTTGTGGCCAGCAGCCAGCAGCTGCTGTACTGTACCTAGGTTCTGGTTGCTTCTCACGACAAGGCATTTTTAGAGGCTTTGCAGGTGACCGACAAAATTACTGTCACTCGTGGTGCAGTCGGAGAACCCGGAGCTTTGAAAGCAGCCTTGGCTGCAATACTACTACATTCAAACCTTCCAAAACTATCCAAAACACATCAAAAAATCTAACTTTCAGAGCATGATGGGGTTCGAATCTGATGCTCTTCTCAACATGCCTTTCATAAGCGGTGCCTGCACACTCTTGGACATTGCGGGCCATGCTACCCAGGTAGAGAGTGGGCCCTATGAGTGTCCTGAATGCACAGAGCTGTGCGCCATCGTGACCATGGACCATGCTTCCGCAGTCCTTTTTTTTGGTCATGAAATAAGAAGAGTAAATATGTAAATTATTAATCTCATTAGTCAATATTCGGTCTAGGTCTAGGACTCAAAGACTATAGTTGCTACAAGCATCTACAAGCCTACTACAAGCACTGTATTTCTGGCAAGAGCTAGCAGCCGTTTGATCACAATTGGATTCTTGTTGGTGTCGTGATGTTTTTAGTCTATGTAGTCAATGTAGTCTAGTGTCTACCTCTGGAATGGTCAGGTTCGAAAGTGTACGATTTTCGTTTGCCTTTAAAATTATCAATCTTTATTACTTTGAGGTATTCATGCTTTTGATTGCTATTCTGCCAGGCGAAAGCTGTTGGGCAGTGAACGTCCACCTGAAGATGTTGTCAGTGCTTCAGCCCATATGGCTGCGGAGCCAGCTGAGCCAGGCAACCCGTGTGCGGTACTAAAGAGCTTGTCATGCAATGTTGTTGGTGGTTTTTAATACATGATTGCAGGCAATGAACAAAAACCCAACCAAGAGAGTTTCTGTATGTCTAAAGTTTGCGTAGGACATACGGACATATAGGAATTAGATTTACTACTAGTTGTTCAAGTCTTGACGTTTTTGTTTTTGATGTTTGTTTTTGATGCTTGTGAGATGTAGTTCAGAATCACAAATCTTATCAGAATCGCAATGCAATTGGTATGGCTTTTAAAGGCAGAACCCTTAGCCGAGAATATGATACCGTGCTGGCCTAGTGCCATATCACATGAAGTTTAGCAACGATTCTGCTCTGTGGAAGGGCCAAAGCCCAAGAAAAAGAGAGCTACAGGCAATGATGCGACTTGGCTCCACAGCTGTGTCATTGCAAGATTCGGTCGTGCCAGAATGTGGAGTAGCGATTAGTAAAGGGGTAGTAAATAAAATGGGCTCACTCCCTGAAGTGATTAATAAAGGGGGAAGTAAATAAAGTGGTCCAACTGTTTGGGGGAATGAAGGAACATGGCAGGAGATAGGGAATGAAATGAAATGGGACGAAATGAGATGAAATGAAAGGAAAAGGAAAAGAAGCAAAAGCAAAAGCAAAAGCAAAAGCAGCAAGCAGCCAACCAACAATACATTTGCCAATACAAAATCCAGTACATAATCCCCAATACAAATAAGAATAAAGAATCAATCGCACATAAAGATTCTCCACATAATCAGTTGAAGCAGTTTAATCACGTACGCTCAATTGTTTTTTTTTTTTTTGGGGGGGGGTTATTAATCACAACCCCGCATTAGATTTGATTTGGCGAGAAGACATGAAATCATGAGACCCGGTGGCAGATGACACATGGTAAGACAAAGATAAATCTAAATCTATAGTATTATCTAATAATATATTGTGTAAATAGCTAAAAGTTATTGAAAATCAAAACGTTACCTTGCTTGTTTTATTCGCTTGGCTGGCTTAGACATTTCTGTTTCTATTATCTAGATTTAGATATAATAGTAGTTTTCTTCACTTTTCAATGTTCTAAGTCTCTAAGTTTTAATCTTTTGCCGTAGAACCAGGAGTTGTGCCGCAATGATCTCAGGATGCCCATCATGATGTTGTTCCCCGTTCATTAAAAGCTTGTTTGTTGCCGCCTGCTTCAGGAAAAAACAGCCAAAAAACCTGTGTCAGAAGTCCCTCCCTGCACCTCAAACTGCTTTTAGGCAAGTCAAAAAATGACCCATTTATAGGACTATTTGTTTGGAGGGCGTCTCTGTGAGACGGCAAGGAGCCAAGCCCGAACTTGTCACACCTGGCTGGGCAGCTCCCAGGCCATGATTCAAACAAGCCAAAGAGATACATAGAGTTTTTGCATTTTTGTAAGGATTGCGGCGCCGTCATATTTAATATCTCTAAGGATGTCTAGGCAGATCACCTAAATATGGCTTTCCTGTTTTGCCACGATCTAAGACGACTCCTACACTTATAAAACCATGAGGCAAAGAAAGCCCGTTGGAAGCTCAACAAAGTTCCAGCCTCAAACTGTGCACTCTGAAATTGGACTTGGACCTTCGGGATGCCCCGGACAAAAAGCCGGATGTCTTTTTAACTCAGCAGCTTGCAACTTTCTTTAAGATTGAATTATACTACTGATTTTATCTTATCTCTGCCAATGCAAAACTATACTTAAAGATAACTCTATAGGTTTCAACGCTAGTATAGAAGCTTGAGTTTATTGGACTACTTTTTTTCCCGTGCCTTGAATCTATGCTTTACAAACAACCATTGTTTGGTGCAAGATTGTAGCATATTAGGCCCTAATTGTTAGGTCATCCCATTATGTTGTACCTAATTTTCGTTGGGAGCTGGCCCCCTCAACATGGAGGTTATGAAAGACATCGAGATTGCAGAGAAACACCTTGAAGAGGCGAAATGATGCGAAGCTTGCCACATTGGCATAGGAGTTGCGGTTATGACAACTGCTTCGGCCAGGCTGCTGAAGCTATGAACACCGATTACAACGATGAGCCCCGCCCAGAAGATCAGAGTATAATCAAGTCAAGTTGGTGTGACTTGTTGATTTGCGACAACGTCTTTGGAAGTCTCTTTTTGAAAGCCACATATTTATACAAATACATATTTACACACACACATGTGTATATATATATGTAATACAGCATACCGTGTGCATGCAAAGTTATTTAAAAGGATTGTGCACAACTAAGCCTGCACTTTGCATTGAGAATTTCCATTGTGTGAATCTGCATATTCCAGACTTAAAACAGATCCAATCACACATGGTGCAATTTCCTTTGGCTCTGAATTGGCACCATTGGAGTGTGCGTCTCGTTGGGCACACTGTTCTGATTAGTTGATATATGTTGATATGTTTCAAGTGCCTGGATGAAGCTTGGATCCCCAATCAACTCTGCCTGGTACTTGTGTAGAAATCAAGCACTCATCAGCTTGTCATCTTGTGAATTGCATTCGCAGACATTACGATGATTCATGCAAAACTCTTTGAGGAGACTCTGCAAGGGTATGAAAAGGCCAACGCTAAAGTGGAAACTTGTCAGGATTCATCAGGATTCATCGCTTTCATTGATTTGATATGATTGAAAACAACAAAAATCTAACTCAAAGGGCCAAGCGAATCGAGGACAGTCAGTCGAAATGCCAGCATTTCGTCGGTTCGGTGCATCGGTTAAACTGAGGAGGAGCTTTATGAATCAATGCAGCTCCTTGAGGAGAGCTGTTGAGGTGATGATTCGACATCTCTCCTGGTTATGTGAGCTCTCCAGATTTGATGTTTGAAAATGTTTGAAACTAAAATTATATTGATTTTTGGCAACTTCGGTTTTGCACCTAACGGCTTTCGATATATTGAATATGTTTTTCATGATCTTTTGAATTTTTTTCCTATTCTTATGATCTGTGGGAGTGATGCCATTCCCTGAATTTCCATGGAATTTCTGGCCACCGGCGGATGTTTAAACTGTGCAGTTGACCTTGGCCCGGGCGTTTACCGTACTTTTTCAGGCTGATTACTCAGCCTCTGCTGTTTGCCAGTCCTTGCCGCAAAATGCGGTGATTTTCTACCTGGCACAATAGTTGCTTTAGATAAACCAAGTCTGCTATGTAGCAAAACGAGAATTCAATGCGATTCTGCCTAACCCAGATGTTACATACCAAAAAGACATTCTTTATTGCGTGTTTTTTTTGTCGTTTCCACCTCTCATGAGCCATTTTTCATGAGCGTTCAGTTTCGCAACTTTCTGCGGAACGAGCCCAGTTGGTTGGTTGATTAGATTGGTGACCTGTACAAACTGCAGCATGATGCTAAGGTGTTTGAAAGATGTTCAGTGGGCAGCCTTTCATGGTATTGTTGCTGCCTCAAGCCGGTCAATTAGGACGCCATTACGAATCGATGGTGCACTTCCGCACCCGTGGTGATGTTCAGCTCATCTAAGGTGGAGAACCCAGAATGGTACCCAGAATTGCGAACGGGAGCTCCCTTGAAGGACATGATCAGACGTGATGATGCACGGATGCACGCACGAGTTGCCTCGTGCCTTTGGACATTTGGGCTGCTCATATTCTTCTCACCATTTGATTTGACAGAGCGAAAGGGGAGGTTACTGCACATGTACCAGTTCAGATGTCCATCATCATGTCTTATATAATAATTTGATTTCCGGCCCAATTCTATGAATCTATCTCACTGTGCAGATTGAAGAATGCAGAATGCAGATTGAATAGTTCTGCTTTCATCCCAAAAGAAGGGATTGGGCCTAGCCCAGAGGAAATCCACTCATTGGGTTAGCTTTCTGGTTTCATGATTTCATGTTCTTGGGCCATCGCGCACCTTCCTGGAAGGATTTTGCCCTTGTTCTGTATACACATGGGCAGCCTGGGTGCCCTCGACCATGTGCAGCGCTGAGTCTTTGCATGACCTTCCTCATGTGAAATGTTACTAGGAAATAAGATGTTAGGTGTTGAGCAATTATGCTAAAACTGGATGCTTTTCTAGTTTGCTTGCTTCAAGAATCATCCACATCTGAATGAAGTTCCACCGGTGCTATGGGATGCTTGTGCATTTTCGTTGGTGTGTCTTCCCATGTTGCCAAGCCTGAAAATTCCAGGTGATGAAGGGGAGCCTGCGGGGCATTTTGTTGGCAGCCCAGGAAAAATCCATTAGAGTGAAGTCAGCTTTCAAGTATGATATGTAGATCACGTCCGGAAGGTTACCGGGGAAACCAACATGTTCCCACATTCTGCACGAGTTTTGTTGGGTCAGCATGATTCAGCATGATGATTAAATATAAAGAGTCCAGTTATGGTGAGGTTACAAAACGAGAACTTTTATCCGTCATAGTCCCTCATAGGAATAGTAATAGCATATAAAGTCATAGCAAAACCAAACACAGATCATCAATATCGTTGAACAACTTTATATAGCAGGACATAGGCGCATCATGAATCATAGTCAACTTTTTGTGAAATTGTGTATCGAGTTCATGAGTTCAAGTCTTTCAATCACAGTGATATCCTAAAGAAACATATAATCAGTTAAAAGATAAGAATACCAATCAAAAAACAAATTGTGCAGTAAACACATGGAAACACTGATGATTAATAACAGCTAGAAGGGATCCACTTTTTTCAACCTCCCCACCCCGACTGCATTTTGATTTTTTACGCCTTAAAAGCTGCCCCTTGCACACAAGGACAATCACAGCCACAACAACAGCGACAGTGACATCAGCGACTCACCAACAGCACTTGCCCCTGAGGTGCCATACAAAGCTGAAGAAGATCCTGAAGATGAGGCGGAAGTCCGGGCCTTGACACATCGATGGCACCATATATGGAATATGATGTTAAAAGAATGCAGTTGAAGAGAATGAGTCCATCATCCGGTAAAAAAATTGCCCAGCTCAGGAATCCAAAGCTCCTGGTGTGGCACTTGAAGTTGGCATTTGTCAGCATGTAAGCCACCATGAGCTTTCCACTCGATGGCCAAGGCTTGTCAGATTGGATACAAGTTTGTTGGATTTGATTTGGAGTAGCATATGATGTGCATATGGTTAGGATATGATTGGGATATGCATGATATGACTGACTAGCGCATAAAAACCCTTGTGCAGCCGAGGTGATGAAAAAGGCGAAGGTGAGGATGAGGATTTGGAAGCGGATGAGGCTGACGACCTAACAATATGATTGGCAAGGATGCTGGGAGAAATACTTCTTCTACAGATCATCTACACATTAGATATAATTGAGATGCTATTGTGATGATAAGATGCAACATGGGAACAGGAAGAGTCCTCCAAGAAGGAGAAGACAGAGGTCTTGCGGCTGTTTCTTGGACTTTGAATTTGGGCTGATTTGATACACCGGATTATCTCATCTGGAAGGTCAGGAAATCTCAACCCTTCACGTTCAGTCAGTACACCCCTCCTCACCTTTCAGTTGCGCAGATGCTATCACAGGGAAAAAATCATGGAGTTGGTATTTGGATTAGTTTTCTTGAGTGGATTGCAGGTTGATGGTCCAATTAAGGGATTTAGGGTTGTTTTGGGTCCAAGGGCCAAGTTGCTGCAAACACAGAAAGATCGCCGGCCTCTTAAATTGATCTAGGATGGCTGCATGCCATGTGCATCATGCATATTGAACGGTTGTTTTTTGTGCAAACTGGATGCATTCCCACCTTCGTTATGTGATTCTGTTTTGCACGTGAGATGTGAGGCAAAGTGGTGAAGACTGTGCAATCACAAGATGACAGCTGTGCTAGGCCCACCAGGGTGCTGTGTCTATGTCACATGTGGTGCTGGAAGAGGTTTACTGTACACGACATTGTATGTGGGTTTTATTCTTTTATATTTGATACGATGATGAGATATGTTGAGTATTGTTGAGTCATATTCTCAATTTTAGATGTTTACAATGCTTAAATGTAGTCTATATGTATTGCTTTGAGATTTTGGGGTTAGAAGGCACAGTTTTCCAGGCCCGGCCTTCTGTATGCTCCAGCCATGGCTGGCTCGTGCTGTCCTCGGATCATTTCAGCTGTAACATGCACATGCAGGAGGAATGACATGTTGAAACTGTACAAATAGAACTGCTGTTTGTAAGATATCCCCGTGCTCTGAAAGTAAGTTACACTTAGGGCCCCCCGGTCTTGCTAAGGGAAGGGGATTGAAAGATCAAATTAGTCACAAGAGTTTGGATCTCCACATTTCGTAACGGCCTCCAGGTCCTTGAGAAGCGTTCAGTCATCCAATGACTGCCGAATGCATTGCAGGTAAAACTGCAGTGGGAGTTGTTGTTTTCCATTTATCATTTTGCCTTGTTTTACTGTACCCTTTGAGATAATATACGCCCTGGACAATTAACATGGAACTTCACCGGAAGATGATTTTTCATTGATTTGCCTTTTCAATTAGGTGATTTTTTTAAGGTTCGATGCTAATTCCCTGGGGTGTAGTCATGTTTGCCGTAGAGCTTCTGGAGTCCAACGTTGCAGGAAGATTGACGGAGCTGGGCACTTCTTGTTCTATGCTTCTTTGGGACTCTGCAGTGGCCTTTGAACATTGCAGAGATTTTTTGCCAACCTTTCATTGGGCGGAATGAAGTCAGGAAATTTTTGATATTGATTGCTGCCAAAAATCTCCCAAAGTTGAAAAAATCAAACAGGTCACTGTGCAGTCTATGGGGCAACAAAGCAGGAGGCAAGCGGCAAGTGTTTGTTTCTGTGGCCAGATGCAGCCGATGCAGCTGAAGATATAGCACCGTTGCTGCTATATACCTTCCCAAGGTCCCTGATGTCAACAACCTCGCTGGCCCCGTGAATTGCCTCCTGGCGAAGTTTGATAAGTTTGCCAACCTTCACATCAGCCATCCCAAATCATCCCACTTAATATTCCACTGCCAAGTTGGGTACGTTTAGTTTTTTGAAGTCCCAGAGTTTTTTGATCATTTTTGTCAAGGGGTTTTCCTGTCAAGTTTTCATGAGCCTTAGGTGGTGTGCGCTGGGAGGAGGTAAACAAGGACTCCATTGCTTGTAGGCAAACGAGGTGTTGAGGTGTTTCCCTTGAGTTGTCCAACAAAAAATTATGCTGTGTGTTTTCTTCAGTACTTGGACACAGTGAGATCATGGTTTCGTAGCAGGGCCATTGGGATGGAAATGCAGTACATTACGACATGGATGTACATGGAAACACGAAAAAAGTCCAAGCGCATATTCTCCCTGAAAAGAAATTGCGCAGCCAAGCCGATTGCAATGAAGAGCAGCATGGACCAAATTACAACTTGGTTCCGGGAAAGTTTCGGCTCAAGGATGCGCAACGACGCCGTTGGACGCCATGGATGATGCATGAACCAATTTGCCGTGGCCTTGACTCTGCTGACGTTCCACATAGCCGTTCTGCCACGTGCCCATCTTTCTCAACACGTGTCGAAGTGCAGCGACGACTGTAGCTTGGCTGGCCTTAAATGAAGTTCCTTGGATCAATCCAATGATTTCGCTTAGCTCACTTAGCTTGTGCTAAGGTTCGTCAATTTGCTTCCAGATATGCCAGAGGCCAGCAAGCTCCGACCCCAGAAAGGCTGTGTGATTCTTACTACTTCTGCAACTTTATCTTATAAGAGGTACAATATGATACGATATTTATTTGGAATCATCCTTTAATCCGCAATCCTTAAAAGATTTCCAATGGATTTGATTCTGCAGCTAAGGACTGAAGCTGCTTCGGCCTTGAGGGGCCGGGCAGCCAAATTCACCCCTAGAGTGCAGGTGAAGGCTGAAGATTTGGTGATTCCGATGCTGCATCACTTAGAACATTTTTTGTGCCACAAAAAAGACTGGGGGCGCCCTTCCTTGCATGCTAGTTGCTGGTATTTTTCAAGATTTCATGATTTGGGTTGTGATTTAGCGTTCATCTCATTGGATTGAATGTTTTTTTTTCCGGAAACATCTGGATAATTACTGCCCATTCTCTAATTTGAGAACTTCTTCAAGATCACCAGACAGCCTTGCCAGGGTGGTTCAAGCGAGCACATGCACTACATGCTGACTTCAGACGTGTCAGCACGGCCCAAAGTCACTGGCAGCAGCTCTAGCACCTTTGCTAAAAGATGGATACGCGCTACGGTAGGCGCTACGTTCTAAAACTCCGATTTTGTCACAGTGGTAGGGGATGGTCATCAACCCAAGAGTAGGGGCTTATATATGTATATTCTATATGCCCAGTATAAGGATTCCTATCGGGTGTTGGATCACCACCTCCATATAAGGAGTTTAGACCATGGCACATTTGCCGGCCCTGACGCTACAGACTTGAAAAGGCACATCATTTATCTATCAACATTCTACAAGAGGATAGCTCTTGCTACGAAGAGATTTCCCATGATTTCGCCGTGTTTGATTGTTTTGGTGGATATAACCCACATCCTGTCCTGCTTGAGGTTTGCGCCTCAAGGAACAAGTCACCTTGGATGAGAAGAAACGGCAGCAGAGGCAGCTGGGCTTTCTGTCTTTATATCTTTGAGGTGCTGCATTGCTTTTGGGCCAATAGTATCACATTCTATTAAGATGGACGTGTCCATGTTTGGTGCAAACAAGTGTTCCCTCTTTGGTCAGAAGTTGGTATGGCACTGCTGCACTACCTATCAAATAGGAGCGTAAAGCGTCAGCATGCTGCAAATCTAAGTGCTGCGCATGACTGCATATCATGCTATGTTCGCATCAGTTTGACGAACCACAGGCATTGGCAGCGAGAGCTGAGCAAACTTTCGGAGATTGAAGAGTCGGAGCAGTTGGAGCAACTGGAGTGGCAGCAGCGCAGACAGGACCTTACCATGACAAGACATCCCTTAACACTCTGTGTAGACATGATTTTGCAATGATTCAAGAAATATGTAATTAACATCACACTGACTCAAAACATCGCAACAAATTCCATTGAGTGATCAGAGAAGCTGAAATTTGATGGATTCCACTTCAATCTTCTGCTGCTTCCAAATGTATAACCTCATGCTGTACGGTTACAGTAGTGGCTGGTCTCAGTACTGACCGAAAAAAACAGTCACCTTGTTTGCAGGAACAGCAAAATCAAGATGATGTACATCGAGAACGAAAGCAACAGGAGATTTTGTGAGGGCCAATCAGCTTTAAGCAGACGTATTGGTGAAGCATTTGGAGACCTTTTGGAGATATTTTGGGACATTTTGGGACTACCCTCCAGGGAACTAACATATCCCACCTTGGGAAAAGGAAAATCATCTTCAAAATGCCATTTTTGGGGGATATGTTAATTCCCTGGAGGGTAGGTGTTTCCACTTTGCAATGCTTTGCATAAATTTTGGCAGGAGGGGCAGCAATTGCAGTTGAAAGAGTTCCTTGCATCAGAGAAGATTTGGCATTTATGGATAGTTGGCATATACAATCAAATATATAAAGTCTAAAGTGTAACTAGTACTGTGTAATTGTATGATATTAATGATTTGGGTTTGACATGTCTTCAACCGATCTCAACTTGTGTTCTTGGACTGGTGACCAGCATTAGACCCGCAGCAATTTCCAAGGCGGGAAATTCAGCAGATTCACCGACTCTTGCGAGCAACATCAATGCAAAGCAGTACATCAACGGCTTCAGAGACAGCTTTTGGGCAGCAAAAACGGCAACGTTGCCCCGCCCAAGAAGTAATGAAAACACAGAGGAATCACCAAAATACTATAGGCATTTGTCATCATGATATTGCAGCAGAAATAGTTGATTCAATGATTTCCATTTTGTGGAGTGCTGTCAATTCCTCTCGACCAAGGCTGATCAAAGCTTGAAGCGGGGATCGATACTTGCAACGGAAACCAGAACAAGACATTGTGGCTGTACGATTGTTGACGGATTCCGAAAATTTCACGCATTTTTTCGGGTTTGACATGGTATCATATGCTATGATATTGCTATGATATAACATATTATGAAGGCTTACATTGCAAATTGTTGCAATGTAGTAGCAATATACATTTAGGATGTTCAGAATCATGTGGTCCCCTTTTATATGCAAAACTTATCCGTTGATTTGGTACACAACATTGCTTGACAAGTGCTGACTGCTTGAAGCTACTTTTGTTTGAGGACAGCAGACTTGTTCGAGCCTGTCACTTCACAAGTGGAAGCAGAGGACATGTTTCCGAGACATTGCTGCAAGATCATGTGGCAACGTGTCCGTGTGATTTGATTATGTAGGACCGAAGGAGGTCTTCACCCCGCAAGAGCCAAAAAGTGGGATGGCACTCGAAACCACGTTACTCGACGTACTTGACAAATGTTCGGCTTTGTGACAGAAGCAGCATTGATGCCATGGACATTGGGAAGACCCAGCAGTAAGCAAAGCTGAGGCTTCTCAATGCTTAGTCTGCCTGACGATGATGATGCACCGAGCCCTCCTCGAGCTCCGCAAGAGCACCAAGACCAGCATTGTTTAAGCAGTTTTAAGTCGTTTAAGTGTTCATTAGTTCACTCCTTTTAATTGTTTAGTTACCGTAGTTGCATGTAAAATGTAATCCCTGCAATCTATCTAGTTCCGATCAAGTTCAAAATTTGCAAAGAAACTTCATTTGAGCTTGGACCTTCAAAAGTGAAAGGCAGACGACGTTTTCAATTTTGAATGGGGCAGGTAGAGGTCAAACAGGAAACTTATTCCAGCCATGCAACATCTAGTTCAACTGAGTCATTACAATGTCAGAAAAGAAAAGCCACTAACAAACTTCATGCAGGGCAGAATGTAGGCAGAGCATGGCAGAGAGAACTGAGGGACATTCTGTCAGACAATGAGCCTGACAATGCTTCTGAACCCTCAGAGGGGGTTTCGGTGGGCAGCGCCAAGAAAAGCGACGACACAAATCGTGAGAATCTTGACAGCATTGGCAAGATTTTGAACAACAGGATGCTGTTAAAAGTCCGGTAAGTTTGTACAATGACAGATGTTGGAATTCCACAGAGGTGCAACCTTGGGACTTGACCCATTGGATGTGTCCAGAGGTCGGCAATGGATTCAGGATCCTCTACCAAGTCAAACCGCCACAAGGCGCGAGAGTACCCTATATCCCATTTAGATTGATCACTGGCATAAAGAATCCTTTGATTTTGAACAAATTGGTGTGCTTTTGGAAAAGAACATAAGGAATTGATAAACGAATCTTTCCCCTTAAAGGTTTTTTTTGCCAAAACCTCGGGGGCCCGACTTCCTTCGATTTTTTCAGGAGCTTGACAGCGCTGACTTGCGGTCGGGCCAAGTGGATGAATGCTGGTATCCTTCTGAATTGTGCCTTGCCATTTCCATGGAAAATGCTATGAATGATTCGCTCAAATATCACTACAATCGCGCTTCGGTCATGACTTGGACATGCGAAAGCACAAAACGGCTGGGATTTCAAGTCGTTGGTGCAACATGTGCAACTTTGCAACTTTGTTCTACTTAGGGCAGCAATGGAAAGTGCCACACCAGAACTGGAGGAAGCAACGGCACCTTGGAATGTTAATGTTGCTTTAGTTCAGTAAGTACACCCCGGTAAACTAACATAGCAATGGAAAATGGACCCTTTGAAGATGTATTTCCTATTGAACATGGGGATTTTCCATGGCTATGTTAGTTTACCAGAGGGCAGGTTTTTCGAAATCATTTTCAATACGTGCTGCTTTCACTTTAGCAGGAATGCGCGACATGCCGGGAGCGGGAAGCAAGGCAAGGTGTGGCTGCGCAGCGGGAAGCACAGGAGGTACGCCCCGGAAAGTGGTTGCTGAGAGACTGACGGGCATCAATTTAGTGCAGATTATTAAGCACCTTGCTTTTGTTCAACTTTCCGCCGAAATTTCTTTCCAGAATTCCGAAAATAATTGCACAATATGCATATAACTACTAGCGAATTACAGCGGAAAGGTCTTCTTGATATATCTTGATATGCACTCAAGGAGGTTCAGGTCTATCTTTGCGCAGGCATCCGAAAAGCATGGCCAGCAAATGTCAGTTTTGTAAGATTTTGTAGGAGGGCTTGGCGATGGGTGTTGAACGCTGTAGATAGAACTTACATTGATGGCATTCATGTAATTCAGGCAAAAATGTAGTAGGAGTAAGAGTTTGGTTAGTACGAGAGATGTCAAACCGTGACATTTGAGTGCTGAGAGGCATCATCCCGGCGCCCATCGCAAGCGGCACCACAGGCACACCAGATCACGCTTGTAGCGCTTGTAGGTGGAGATGTAAAACGTTGCTCGTCTTGCGAGGAGCGTAGATCGAGCCAGCGTGCCTCTCAACTACAAGTAGTGCCAGTGGAGCTGGGGGCTCCTTGGCAACGAAGTGATGATGACAAAGGCGGCAGAAAATCACCAAATGGAAACAAGTTTGTGAGAGGCTTAGTAAAGTCAGACACCAAAATGTCATCCACAATGGCAACAAAACATGCCTCACGTGACCTGACATCCTTCACAAAATTCTGCGTGGTTTAATGCGGTTTTATGCCGTTTTATCCATCACAAGGCACGATATGTTTCATGTTTTGTTTTGGAATGCTTTCCCGTTTTTCCAGATGAAAGGAAAGAGAAGCAAGCCGACGTGCCTCTCAATTACAAGTACAAGCAGTGCCATCAGAGCTTAGGGCTCCTTGGCAAGTGTATAATTGGGCTGGTTTGGCATGATTTGGCACTCAAAAACTAGTGACAATCTTAGGATACTTCGCAAGATTCTAATGAAGGATGAATAAGGTGTAAGTTGGCCCTACCACTACCAATATGCAGTTCCCTTACCACTAGTAGAGGTTGAAATGGCTTCAGATGACACAAACCAAAGCAATTTCTATGGGCCTACAACATCCTACAACAACATGCTGCAATGATTCAGCACTTCTTTCTGACCAGAAACTGCAACGCAGAGTGCCTTGCATGTCTCCTGTGTTTGATTGCTTACTCTTTTGCCAGGAGCGGGCATCAAGCAGACGTGCCTCTCAATTACAAGCAGTGCCAGTAGAGCTGGGGGCTCCTTGGCAATGAGTTGGCTGAATTGGCGATGAAATCACTAAGACTGACGAAGAAATGGTGGGCTTAAGAATGTCACCAAAATGTCGTGCAAGGGTGACTGAGACGACCATTCTTCAAGACTTTTGCATTGTTCTGTATGTGCGAGGCTGCAATGCAAAGTGATTGTTTTGTGTGTTCTCTTTGTTGATAGATCAGATATAGCTGGTTTTGCGCAAGGACCGGGAATCAAGCCGACGTGCCTCTCAATTACAAGTACAAGCAGTGCCATCAGAGCTTAGGGCTCCTTGGCAAGTGTATAATTGGGCTGGTTTGGCATGATTTGGCACTCAAAAACTAGTGACAATCTTAGGATAATTCGCAAGATTCTAATGAAGGATGAATAAGGTGTAAGTTGGCCCTACCACTACAATATGCGGTTCCCTTACCACTAGTAGAGGTTGAAATGGCTTCAGATGACACAAACCAGAACAATTTCCATGGGCCTACAACAACATGCTGCAATGATTCAGCACTTCATTCTGACCAGAAACTGCAACGCAGAGTGCCTTGCATGTCTCCTGTGTTTGATTGCTTCTCTTTTGCCAGGAGCGGGAATCAAGCAGACGTGCCTCTCAATCACAAGCAGTGCCAGTAGAGCTGGGGGCTCCTTGGCAATGAGTTGGCTGAATTGGCGATGAAATCACTAAGACTGACGAAGAAATGGTGGGCTTAAGAAAGTAACCAAAATGTCGTCCAAGGGTGACTGAGACGACCATTCTTCAAGACTTTTGCATTGTTCTGTATGTGCGAGGCTGCAATGCAAAGTGATTGTTTTGTGTGTTCTCTTTGTTGATAGATAAGATATAGCTGGTTTTGCGCAAGGACCGGGAATCAAGCCGACGTGCCTCTCAATTACAAGTACAAGCAGTGCCATCAGAGCTTAGGGCTCCTTGGCAAGTGTATAATTGGGCTGGTTTGGCATGATTTGGCACTCAAAAACTAGTGACAATCTTGGGATACTTCGCAAGACTCTAATGAAGGATGAATAAGGTGTAAGTTGGCCCTACCACTACAATATGCGGTTCCCTTACCACTAGTAGAGGTTGAAATGGCTTCAGATGACACAAACCAAACCAATTTCTATGGGCCTGCAACATGCTGCAATGATTCAGCGCTTCTCTCTGACCAGAAACTGCAACGCAGAGTGCCTTGCATGTCTCCTGTGTTTGATTGCTTCTCTTTTGCCAGGAGCGGGAATCAAGCAGACGTGCCTCTCAATTACAAGCAGTGCCAGTGGAGCTGGGGGCTCCTTGGCAATGAGTTGGCTGAATTGGCGATGAAATCACTAAGACTGACGAAGAAATGGTGGGCTTAAGAAAGTCACCAAAATGTCGTGCAAGGGTGACTGAGACGACCATTCTTCAAGACTTTTGCATTGTTCTTTATGTGCGAGGCTGCAATGCAAAGTGATTGTTTTGTGTGTTCTCTTTGTTGATAGATAAGATATAGCTGGTTTTGTGCAAGGACCGGGAATCAAGCCGACGTGCCTCTCAATTACAAGTACAAGCAGTGCCATCAGAGCTTAGGGCTCCTTGGCAAGTGTATAATTGGGCTGGTTTGGCATGATTTGGCACTCAAAAACTAGTGACAATCTTAGGAGAATTCGCAAGATTCTAATGAAGGATGAATAAGGTGCAAGTTGGCCCTACCACTACAATATGCGGTTCCCTTACCACTAGTAGAGGTTGAAATGGCTTCAGATGACACAAACCAGAACAATTTCTATGGGCCTGCAACATGCTGCAATGATTCAGCACTTCTTTCTGACCAGAAACTGCAACGCAGAGTGCTTTGCATGTCTCCTGTGTTTGATTGCTTCTCTTTTGCGAGGAGCGGGAATCAAGCAGACGTGCCTCTCAATCACAAGCAGTGCCAGTAGAGCTGGGGGCTCCTTGGCAATGAGTTGGCTGAATCGGCAATGAGGATTGATGACGAAGTGGTGGCTGTTGCGGCAGCAAGCCCTATATTAGAACAAGATGTAACTACGGGCTTGAGAAATCTTCAGAACAGTCCAAACTATGTTCCTGGTACGATGGTTCCAACAAAGCCAGGCCAAGGGTTGCCAAAAGTGACTACTCTTGTTCGAGAATTCTGCATGATGTCATGTTAAAGACATCCAAAGACTGCCATGCAGGTGCGACAATTTGCCCTGATTTGCATGTTTTTGCATGCTTCCCCCGTACGCAAGGAACATGTATCAAGCCGACGTGCCTCTCAAGTAAATGCAGTGCAATCAGAGCTTGGAGCTTCTCGGTAATTATTTAATTTACGCATACATGCGTATACCTATTTATGAAAATATAACTATTTTGCATTGTATTGCCATATGAATTCATGTGCATGTTCTTTGATCACTGACCCTGACTGTTGTGGAATCGAAAAATAGTCTCAGAGTGAAGGGCACGATGTGTTTGTCAATAGTCGTCCTGGCATGTCTTTTCTCACCTAGGCGAGGTCGCGAGAGGTGCAGGGAGTGGAAAGACGTGAAAGCACAAAGTTACCGTGCCTGGCCATTCACCAGAGGTGAGATACGGTGCTTTTTTAGAGATGGTAATTGCAGGCATGGGATGTCTATGCTGTAGAGAACCAGGTAATTGTTTGTAAAACAATGGACATCAGTTGGTACAGTATATTGTCAATATAGTCATGTAGTGTCACTTAAAATTCATTTATAGGTGACCTTGGACGGCAGATTGAAAGTCAAGTCCTCCAAAGAACTATGATTTTTGTTCCGCTGAGGAAGGAGGCCAAAGAGAAGGTAAAAGAGAACAGCAGAACGCGAGCTGGAAGAAAAACATTGGATAGCACACTGGCTTGACAATTGTATTAAATCATTTGTGCAGATGGTGGAGTCGCTGGCAGGTTCTTGAACTATCCTGTGCTGAGGCTGTGCAGTGCTCGGCGCTTCCCCAGAAGATGACCTCCTCACAATAAGAACGTTCCTTGACAATTTGTGAAATCTAACGGCCACAGGTTAGCCAATTGCTTCGCTTTTTTTGTGCCATGATTTAGGAATTGACGACATTACTTTTAGATACCCTGAGGCAATACAGGCGAGTGGCTCTTTCACATCACCCGGACAAAGGAGGTAGTAAGCAGGCATTTGTCCGGCTACAAGGTGCAAAAGTCACTTGACGATGCATGGATTTAGGTGGAATATCTTGCATTCCTGCCGCATGTCCACCACACAGCATTCACATGTATTCACACTCTTGATTGATGAGCAAGATGATTGTGAAAAGCATTGTTTGCAGTGGCCAAGTCTCATGCTGTACCAGATTCACTTGACACGACTTGTTTCTTTTCAACGCTTTGCATCTGACTTTTACGGTTTCCCATCTCAGGATTACATGATCGCTCGGAATGCAGAACAAACAGAGGTCGCCGACAAGAAGGCATCAACAGCATCAACATTCCGGCCCTTCAGAAGCACTAAGAGGTATTCTTTGAGACCATCCAATTTTGACACATCAGGTCATGTGGAGTCCATCCAATTGCGTAGTGTATTGATGTGAACTTGATACGATTTTGTTGAGATGTTACTATTTGCTTCTCTTGTACATATCTCACATGTTTCTTCGGGCTGATGACTAAGGCATGCTGCTTCCATGCAATTTGGTGGCTCTGAATCAGAAGGTGAAGGTGACTCCCGTGGCCTCATTCAAAGATCCTCGGCTTGGACACCTCTTGGCTGGTGAAAGCAGCTATGATGATATTTCATGTTGGCGTTTTGCTTCCAACTCGTTGATGTGTTTTGTTTGAAAGAAATTCCAGTGACATTGTTGATTGCATGAGCTCTGTGCAGTATATATATATATAATTATACGTATAATACACCATTTATTCATTTTATATCCTTATCTTTGCTTGGACCAGATGTCGCTGGCCAGAAATCTGGTGGACACCCAACCAAGGTATGCCTACACAACTTGAGCACCCAAGGCCAAATTCTGCCTACAAAAGGCAGCTTGAAACATCTCCAGGAGCAGAGCTAGCCCAAAGAGAGGCTCACAGGGCTTGGGGAGGAGGTGTACGTTGTCGCCCAGGATAGGCTCTCCAAGCCTTACGCAATCATGGGGATGTGGCCAAACCGATGTGTATTGGCTGTTGGAAGCATTTAAGCTTCTTTATTGAGGTTCAAGATGTTCAGCTTCAGCTCTCTGTGAAACTTGCTTGGTTTTCTCAACCAACTGATATGATATCTGTATATATCTGTGGGTTCATCCATGGCTCGATTCATGAAGGCGGCGAAACCACCAAGACACTTGAGTATTCCTGAAGCACCTCGGAAGGAATTTGGAATTTCCTTTTCAGGTGCAGGGTGATCTCACAGCGATGTGCTGTTGAGTTGAAATCGTTGGAGAATTGTTTTAAAAGTTGACATGAGAAGATGATACCATTTACTGTACTGTAAATATTGGATAGATTTTGGATGATTTTGGTACGCAATACATATTTTGGTGATTCTCCCCCATCATACCTGCAGCTGATCTCGGTTCAGCTCTAAGGATCAATCTCAAGAATCCGACGAATCAGACTGCCGAAAAGTCATGGGAGGAACCATGTCTACTGAGTGCCCCCCTTCACGAAGACAGACAAGGACTGACCTGAGCAGGAATACAGAAGTTAAGGAGACCACCCTCGCAATTTTCCATGTATTGGCACTTGAGAAGGGTGACAAACATGTGTCTAAGATGGCAACCCTTTAGCTCTTGCACCCTCTGTTGCCAAAGCTCTTGGCCACTTTAGCATCCTTGTGGCTCCATACAGCAGAAGACATGTCAATGCGTCTGTGTATTGTACTGCAGGTGTAAATCATATTATGCTGCTATTTCATGCTGTTCCATCATAACGATACAATATTACAATTCACATGTGTTTTCCAAACTGCATATTTACATTATCTTATGTTTATATATGTCATACTGTGATGTAATGTGTATCGTAGGAGAAAGGTTGGAGTATGGTAGGCATATGGTAGGAGTTTCCCTTTCGAAAGGAGCTCCTTTGATTCCCAAGACTTCTTGGAAGCTGAGCATTTTGATACACAAGAGGCAGCGCAGGTACGGTCGCAGAAACGGCTGAAACTGGAGTTGCATTAAGAGTATGAATTAGTGCTTAATTGCTTGTTGTGGGATGTTATGGTTTTGCAACTGACTTTGACCGTTTGGGCAGGGAAAACGTTGCAAGTGCAAGCAAATTTGATTGATTCACATCTTGCAGACATGAACATGAATGATTGCTGAGCCGGCAGGACCTGGCTTCCAGCACGGAAGGACTGACATTCAACTCATGAAGCAAACCTCTCCCGTTGGCCGTTTGGGTTTTCAAAAACCGATTTAAAGAATGGTTTATTCCACCATACGGAGAATAATCAGCATATACTGTAGTAGAAATTTGTACAGTATATAATTACAACTTATATTAATTCACATTTTCTGCAGGTTCCTTATGGGTTCTTTCTATTTCGAACTGCAGGAGATGTGGTTGTATCTCAACCCCAGAGGTGGGTCAGCTGTTGAAATCTGAAGTGGACGGGGTGAGTTCCTGTGTCCTCAACAGCAAGAGCAATAGATGCAAGTGGCATTAGGCATCAGGTGACGATTCATAGTAATCCCACATATCACATACCTACCTTTCAAGTACAGTAATTATTGTGAGGCATTGATATACACGGTATCATCCACCATGATATGATATGATTGGCATATCGAATGCAGGTGCCCGAAATACTAGTGATATGCATGTACACTAGAGATGTGCATTGATGAGTCAAACCCTGAACGACAGGCGTGAGTCAACTCCGGTTTCCAATCGATCGTTGGAGGCCTTTACCACCATGCCACATGCAAGCTGTCAGCAATGTGCGCTTGGACGAACATATCATATACTGTATCCACAAGTTTATCCTGTACAGACTTCTCCAGCTTTTATACTGTAAGCTTTTCATAGCTTTTCTATCAAAATGCTGGGGGCATCCAGGCAGTGAGCAGCGCCGCAAGCCATCTTGGGAAAACAGCACACAGCCGCAAGGTTGGATTTTGAGGGTCCAAGAGGAGCTTATTCTTACGAAGGCTTGTGACGTGTTATTTTCGTACCATTTTTCTGATCCTTTCCAGAAAGCACTCAGTTTCACAGAGCCAATTTTTTTTGAGGGGCATGCATGGGACTTAAAATAGGCATGCACTCTTTTGAGCACTCTTGAGCTGGACATTTTTTTTTGATTATGTGGATGAAACATCCAGAAACGAACATCAAAAGCATCAAACCCAAGAATGAATCGTGGGTGGGTACATGCCCTAACTTTTCCAAAAAGTCACCCGTTGACAGCGCTACATTTGAATGTTTATTTGGGACCAGTACATCAAAGAAAACATGAAAGATACTTGACCTTCTATCGCGTGAGACTCTAGAATTTGGACGCATCTCATTTTTCGAATTTGAAGGCGCTTGAGCAAGAAGTGCGGATTCGGCTGCCCTTCACTCAGACCTGGCTGTTGTGGGTTGATGCTAATGGTTCACACATGGCACACCGAGGCGGGAAATGGATCACCACTGTGAGGCCATTACTGAGACATATCGGCAGCTTGCTGCACTGCATGGATCCTGGCTTGCAATTTCCTTGGGGCAATTGATAAAGCACAAAGTCTTGATATATGGGCAACATGACCTAACTCAGTATGGTTCAACCATAGTTACATAATATTTTAAGCATATTTAAGCTCCCTAGACTCCCATTATCAACTCTGGATACTGTACTAGTTGCTCTCGGCTTTTGGGCTAAGACTACGGGCTTGAGGCAGTACCTGTTCCCAATCCTTTTGGGAGAACCTTGTGGCTCAGGAGAAATCGGGGAAGTTTTCCTGGACCTACGATATGCATGGGCTCCCTTGCATTGCGAGAAGGTTCCTCTGGCAGAGTGAAGCCCCATGGCTAGTTGAAGTCTTGATTAAGACAGGCTGGAAAGTGTTCATGACTATAAAGCCCACCATCACCAACAGTGACAGTGTTGATGAGGCACTTGTAACATGTTTATGTTCTTTTCCTGCTACATTCTTGCCACCTATTCTTGGCACTACATGTTCCATAATTTTACTGCATGCTCGGTGCAGGAAGACGACATGCATTAAACAGATCCTGATTTTGCTCAAATTTTGACAGCTGACATGCCTGAATGTGCATGTGGAACCTGCTTGTTGCTAATGCAACTTAAAGCCTTTTCCACTTGAATTGGCGTCGTTGTGTGAAGAGCATCACCTGCACAAATTTTTGTACAGGTAGAATTTGGGAGGCTATCCTCTTGCTGACTGGTGGTGTATTCATTCTCGGAGGGTGAAAGCAGAAGAATTGCAGGTAGAGAGAAGTATGCAGAATTTGCAACAGACAGACTCACGATCACAGAAGATGTTTAGAGCGGACCACATGATATGTTTTCATAATTTTTCACCTCTCCGCTTCTCCGCTACCAGTTTTGACTCGTGCCCGTTCAGTCTGGCCTTTCAAACCCTGTGTCAGTCCAGTGGACCCGCTCCACTAAGTTTGATGTGGGAAAGAGGCAGACAATTTTCTCTATTGGCACTTTTGAACAATCCTGAATCAGCCTTGAACTGTGAAGCTCCATCTGAAAGAGGGTGGATCAGTGAAGGACTGATTGCATGTAATTGACTTGAAATTTGCAAGTGCTTGTCTTTTCAAAGAAAGCATCCAGACATAATAGTGGGGAGATTGGGAGAACCTCCCTGAGATACTTTGTCAATGTAATTGCTGTCATAATAAGTACGTGATTGTGTTTGAGTTTGGGGCAGTGACGCCTGCTGAAGAGTCGCACTGGATTCCCCTCTTTGAATACAAGCCCAACTTGCCACCAAATGCCACGAAGAGCAGCTCAGGCTTAGCAGCATCTCTTGGTCAACAGGAGGCATCTTTGGACTTCTTGGATGTATATGTGCCCAGGCTGCTGGTCACTGACCATTTCAACCTCCTACTTGGAAAAGAAACAGAAAGTACGGTACTTTTCCATGCATCCCCTCACTCTAACCCTGCACTTCGGACTTCAAGGACACCGGAAAACAACAAACTGAACCAAATTTGCCGGCAAAATGTGTGACCAACTCGGAGGTAGGCGAGATCCAGATTCACTCGGGTGCCAAAGGCATTCCCAAAAATATGGAAATACCGGATCATAAAAGAAGGGGTGGGGTTGTGTTTTTTTTGTGGTTTTTGCGTTTGTTTTTTGTGTTTTTTTTTGTGGTTTTTGTGGTTTTTGTGATTGTTGTGATTGTTGTTTGTTGTTGGTTGTTGGTTGTGGTTGTTGGTTGTTGGTTGTTGGTTGTGGTTGTGGTTGTGGTTGTGGTTGTGGTTGTTGTTGTTGTTGTTGCTGTTGCTGTTGCTGTTGCTGTTGCTGTTGCTGTTGCTGTTGCTGTTGCTGTTGTTGTTGTTGTTGTTGTTGTTGTTGTTGTTGTTGGTGGTGTTGTTGTTGTTGTTGTTGGTGTTGGTGATGGTGATGGTGATGGTGATGGTGTTGTTGTTGTTGTTGTTCTTGTTCTTGTTCTTGTTCTTGTTCTTGTTGTTGTTCTTGTTGTTGTTGTTGGTGATGGTGATGGTGATGGTGATGGTGATGGTGATGTTGTTGTTGTTGTTGTTGTTCTTGTTGTTCTTGTTGTTCTTGTTGTTCTTGTTGTTCTCGTTGTTCTCGTTGTTCTTGTTGTTCTTGTTGTTCTTGTTGTTCTTGTTGTTCTTGTTGTTCTTGTTGTTCTTGTTGTTCTTGTTGTTCTTGTTGTTCTTGTTGTTGTTGTTGTTGTTGTTGTTGTTGTTGCTCTTTTAGCTGTTTTTTTAGCTGTTTTAGTTGTTTTTGCTGGCTTCTCCTCAGCAGTCGTCCTGTACCTTCTCCATTGAAATATGCTGAAATGGGCTTCCAAAGCCCACCGGGTCCTCGGCAGCTTTCATTCAACGTAGTAAGAACAAGTGAGTGGGACAAGCCAAATTCCAAGAGCATGTGTTGTGCGAACCTGGTTGTCAATTCTCCCTATGATCCCCTATGCCAAGTGTTGCCCAGCATTTGGCTAAGCAGGAAACAGCAAAGTTGGTGGATGCTGTGGACAAGAAATGCTTCGTGCCGCTTGCTTGCACTATGTGGCTTCTTTCCTTGGTCATCTTTTCCTGTGAAACTGGCATCCTTTGCCAGCATTGGCAGAGTCATGAAGGTGCTGCAAGAAGTCCCTCCCTCACGGTAAATGTTGTTGTGGAACCATGAACCACAACTACACTGTATATTACTGTATATTGCAGACTTGAAGACTGTAGGCTGAATATTAAATGACACCTCAACCGTGCAGAAGCGGATTCGTATTTTCCTTTGGTTGAGGATGAACAAGGGCTTCGGACCAGCCATCGGCGAAGCCCTACCTTTCAAAACGAAGGCATGCGGCATTATTTGCAGCAGCTCCACAAAATGATGCAAAATGTGAAATGGAGTGGGGAATGGAAGTGTGCATCTCTAGCTGGCAGGATGCCGTCGAGTGCCAAAAAGAGCTGAGATCCAGCGCGTATGCGAAGCACTTCGTGCCAACGACCTAGTGGCTACCGGCCAACCGATTTCGACCAGAGTTACATTCCTCCATTCCTCCATGTCTCATTTGTGCCGGCAGGTTCACTCCGATGGATGGCGAGTGTCGCCTGGTGGGGCCTGAGGCATGGATCAACCATGAGAGTTCTAATATCCTGCATGGAACACTGTTGTCCTTGGTCCACTAGCAAAGGCTACCCCAATGCCAGCGCAAAATGCCATCTCAGGGCCGAAGGTTTGCGAGGTGCAAGATGGTGAAGAGAAAATGCAATGAAGTTCACAATAATTCACAACGGATGAGATATGAATACAAATGGCCAAGTTTATGCATTGCAAACCATGCAAACCGCTGTGAACTTGGGCAGGAGTTGGCAGTCCAGCTGAGGCTGAAGGCTGATTTCAAAGAGGCGGGTGATAGAGTCTGACTTCAAGGTATCCATCTATCCTCCCATAGTGCCATGCCAAGATGTAATGTGGCTATATGAAAATCAAACATGCGTGGTGTATGCAGAATTAAAATAGGAAGTGATAGAAGAGAGAGAGAGAGAGAGAGAGAGAGAGAGAGAGAGACCTGCTGGGAGCTGCTTGGATGATGATGATGATGATGATGATGATGATGATGATGATGATGATGATGATGCTGCTGCTGCTGCTGCTGCATCATTTCTGTTTCAGGTTGGTCGTGCAGTTACACGCCGCCTTGTAATTTACTCAGCTCCGGAGCCATCCTGGGCTTTGGAAATCCGGTTTTGTTACAACATTTCACGCTGAATGAATGAACCTCTTTATTTTCACTCGTCATTTCAAAGCCACTTCTTGTAGTCTCTACACTTTGCCACTTGTTTTCCACATCTAAATTGGTTTGAATCTGCACCTGTCGGGGCAATGCATATTTTATCACATCAATGCCCGTATCAATACGATCACAGAAGACATGAAGTTCCTGTTCATCCCATATCAAAGCGACTGAGGTCATTTTTGTGGGAATCCCATCAGCGGATTGAAACTCAGCCTTTTGGGGAAGTCAAGATTGTTTGTTGCCGATCCAGTGATTCCAGAGATTTCAGAGGAATCACCGTATGTTTGTTTGCCATTTCATCGAAAGACTTGCTTGACTATCCTGAGTTCATGATTGCTGGATTGATCATCACTGGTGCTGTCATCAGTGTCCGAAGACGTTGGGATTCCAAGCTGCGATAATCAAAGTGAGTGACGAGTTAACCGATTCGAAAGTATGGCCACCAAGGCCTGCGTTTGAGCATGGCCCGTACCAATCTCTTTGCCAGGCTGGGAGTTTAGGATGGCCATTCATTTCAGCAGAACCATAAGGTATTCTCCATCAGCATGTGGCCAGATTGTATATATCTATATATGTATATCTGATATACAGTCAAGAAGCTAGCACATGACATATTTCTTGCCCAAAATCCAGAAATTGACATGAGCCATGTTGTAAAATATTGTGTATTGTCTCATGATTTGAGGTTACATTCAAACAGGGTTTTGAAGGCTTTAGCTGAAAAACGATAGGGGACGCCCTAAAAAACGATACCCCTAAGACATACATGTAGATATTACAGGACTTGCAAAACGATAAGGGACGCCCTAATTTACCCAAAGCATACCAGCTTTACAATAAATAAATATTCACCATGCCTCACATCAAAACTTTTGCTTTGTGAATTTGGGCAATGTTCTTCGTCTTGTGGTTTTCGGTTCAATTCCGAAGTGGACTTGTGCTTGAAGCTGTTGTAGCTATATATTGTTTGCAGCCAAAAGATGTTGCTAGGTAGTGTGTCCTTGGATGGTACCCAAAGTCGTACTGAGCCATTACAATAATATAGTGATATATAGTGATAATGATATATTATGATATATATATATATATAGCGATATATATATATATATAATTTTACATACATACATAATATGCACATCATTATATAGTAGATTATATCCAAATCACGCACCTGGGCATAAGAAGCAATATTGAGGGTGCGTTGACTAGAAGTAGGGTACCATTTCAAGGGTAGCAAATTTTCCGATGACACTGGTCTCCCGGGTGTGGTGATTTGTGGCTTCTTTTGGGCCATCAGCGCCAGGAATGAGCTTTTGGCAGGTGGGGTACCAAGACTCTTTCCTACGTGCCTATCCAAGATCCAATTTGTTGCTAAGGATTTGGATTGGAGGATCAGTACATCACTGAGTAAGTTTGGCTCATGCATTGCAATTGATACTCTTTGGTACTATACGGCTGCCATGGGATGGCAGTTGTCAAGCAGATAGAGATCCGGTTGTCTGGGAAAATGTAAATCCATCTCTTTGTAAATCCTTTTGGCGCAGGCAGGCCAGGAAATCGAACAAAAGTGCAAAAAAGGGAGTCAATAAGAGATGTTTAAGACTCGTCAAGGCTACTTGATCAGCAAACTCACTTCGAGTAAATTTTTGAACAAATTCAGCAAGTAAGCTGAAGCTCTGTGCCGGTATAGTATACATTAAATTATATGTATACAGTATATCTATATGTCATTACGAGTTTGATTTGAATAAATCAGATATCCTTGACCTTGACACAACCGGAGCATTGTGTCACCATCATGGGGCTGTTTTTTTTTTTGGCTTAAGATAGGCCATATGTAGTCGTTGGACTTGGAGGTCGGAATTCTGTGACAAGGAATGGTGTTTGATATCTTTCATGGGAATTTCCACCAGTGAATCCACAAGAACGACCTTCATGTCAGCCTTGGTCAGAGTCGTATAGGCGACGAGACCAGTAGTCGGATGAGTTGGGAGGATTTGGACGGACTGCATGCTGGTCTCTCACTTGGTTTGAGAATGTTGGAGAAAGCACCAAAAATATGATAGCTAAGCAGCTAAGCAATATGCAGTGGGCCAAAAATATCATGCTGCGAAACTCCAAAACTCAGTCAAAACTAAACTTCTTTTCAATGATAATGCAAGAGGGGCCTGTTTTGACAGCATGCAGAAGGTCCAGTGCGTCAGTAGTCTAGCAATCTCATGCTATTTCAACCTCGACTGACTGTCTTGAAAGACTGTGGGCTGGGCGGAAAAGGGCGAGCAATTCAGACCTGTGTTGTATCCTGTCAATAGCCATCTTTCGGCACTGAAACGAGAACTAAGCGGCTTCTGAAGGGACCACCAGAGGGATGGCACTTGTGAACAGAGACCCGAGACAGCATGGTTTGCATTTCCCACCTACCGTGTTGCCATGTTGCAGACATTTGTAAAAGAATTATGGTGAATTATGCGGGAGATTGGCAGGTAGGGAACGAAGGCACCATCCATAAGCTGCAGATTGCGTATGCCCATATAAAGCAAATGGGACGGGTTGAAGGGCTTGGTAAGTTTCACCCAAACATTCCAGTCAACATATAATATACTGTAGTACATTCAATATACTTATATACCAGTAGTACCAGGCATGTTTTAGGCTGGTCAAAATGGGGTAAGCAGAATGGGGTAAGCTCAAAAGTTGCCTTCAAAGCAGCCCCAATGCTGGCCGAGAGCTTGTGGAACAGTTGCCTGGTTGCAAAACAAAACTCCCAAGCATCCTGTGTCCCAACAAATTCTAAGAGATTCCGTTCCTGTTGTTTTCGCTTTGTTCTTGTGCTGCTTAGCCACAGGTTGCTCTGCAATAGTTGAGGCTCTCTTACCCACACCCAGTTCCCAGACTATGATTGCCAGTGGGCAGGCCCTATTGTCCTCACCTCAGTTATTGTCAAGCCATGCGGTGGACGATCGGTAATGCACAAGGCGCATAGGAAAGCGATAGTGGTGTGTCTTTCCGGTAATGACCTATGAAATTCCATAGGTCCATAAGACGATTTCATGATAGTGGGAATGACAGTGACAATGATAATCATAATGATGAAGATAATTGAATCATCGTGGTGCGTATCATGCAGGGATGTGTTCATTGGAGTGCAGTATGAGAGAATGATCTGGAACCAGTGCGCTCTGCAAGAGAGACTCAGTCCGAAAGCTTGTAGTGCTTATAGAACATGGTAAGTGGATTTGCGCAAGCACGGCACCCCTTTGGTGCTGCTATTCTGCAACCCCTGGCAGGACACTATAAGCTCCGTGATATGTGTATCTATAGCAAACTTTCCGATTGGAATCACAAGGAATGATAGAGCTTTGCTTCTTGCATGCTGTCTAATGCACATATGTGCAGGATAGATTCTTGGCACATGCTAAGGCACAATCAAGCGAAACATGGTCAAGTTTGCGGGAGCAACTGCTTGCAGGCGCTGTAGCTGAGAATATTTTATCGGCGTTTCATAGCAGATGATATACAGAAAGAACTTATTGATGAACATCAAGAACTGAGAACTAAGTCTGAGGAGAATGAGCCAGTGGTCCATCACAGGAGTCTAGTTCGCTTGATTTGCCGGTTTTAGCCAGCTCCAATATTGTTAAAACTGAAGTCATGACACTCATGTCCTGTTTTTTTTGGGGGTCTCGCTGTTGAATGACGGTGGTGTGACTTCCTCCTTTTTGGCTCGTTCTGAAACACCTCGAAGTTCCAACCGTTGGGGGCGCGACTGCTGGTTCCATCAATGTCATGGTGGCAGTACCGCCCTGGAGGTCTATGGAGCTTTTGGAGTACAAACGGCAGGTCCAAAGGACTTCAAGGTGTGAAGATCCGCCCCATGAGTTTCTAGATGTCAGGATGGCATTTATGACTTTTTATGGATTTTTGTTTAACCTTCACCTCAACCTGGTTCAATTTGTTTTCACTTGTTGAGTTGTTTGGTTTTTTAAATAAGGAAGGTTTAGGAATTGACCGAAGTGTTGGGGGTCAACCACAGCCCAGGTTGCGTGATTTGTGGGTTTGGCTGGTGACACGATGGCAAAGTCTGGCCCGAGCACTCAGCGCTTGTGAGCTATTGGAAACCTGTTCTTTCGGAGAGGAAGAGCTTAAGCAGCTGTGGCAACATGCCCGCGGTGGTGCTGGCCAGGATTTCAAGCAATTTCTCGCTGCGCTGGCCAGCAATTTCTCACCGCAATCTCACCAGCTTCCACGAGCCATTTTCTTGGAAGCGTGTGCTTCTTGTGCACCTCGTGTCACATTCAGACACTGGTCAAACACCATCCTTTTGGCATATGACCAGCTGTCTGACTTTGCGATCACTTTGTGCAGTGGAGGAATGCGCTTTCCTGGAGAGTTGGAAGGACCTGCTCGGGATACCTTGGTGAAACAACGGGTAGTGCGTGATGAGGATTTTGCAGAAGTGCTGGCTTTGCAAGAGATTTGCCGGGAAGATGCACTCTCATGGATAGAGGCCCTTAGAAGCCCCCCTCCAAAGAGCATGGTGGACTTGGACCTGTTGACAAAGCGCATCATTGATCAACGAATCGGTGAAGGACAGACAACAGACTTTGGTGCAGACTATGATCGACCTTCGGATTGCATGCCTTTAGAAGACATTGCGGTGCGCCTGATCCACTCTTTTGGTGATTTGACACTGGCCTTTAACCTTTTGCCAAAGGCAAGCCAGGTGAACCAAACACAGAGTCGCATTGGGTCACCCAAGCTCCGCAGTGTGAGTCCTCAGTATCATGACAAAGCTCGCCGAGGTCAACTTCCCGGTGCACATAAAGCACGCAAAGCTGACATTGGGGCAGAAGCCCGACAGGTGAAAATCAATGAAGTTGATGGTTCAGATGTTTATGCATTGAGTGAGCGGCAATGGTATCATGCTCTTCGAGGATCCAGTCAACGACGACTCTGGTCCGACAGCGATGCCAAGGCGGAAGCGGTCCGTCAAGTTGCATGGCAATCGCAGCGATCTGCAGTGGCTGCCGCTTTGGGGATGCAGCGGCCACAAATAGAGGCCCTACACTCCTTGTTTCGCAACTTGTCAGAGCGGCTTTGCATTGCTAAAACTGCGTTTCAGCCATTTGAGGCTATGATGGTTCGTGCCTCTCTCACGCCTCATGGGTTTTTTGGACATCGAATGGCAAAAGATGTGCCAGTCTCTTCTGTGTCTGCCCGTCACTTCATCAAAGGGGATGTCACTGCCTTGTGTGGGTCCAAACCATTTGTGGCTGTTGTCGCCTTAGGGGCTGAGAAAGCCTTGGCAGATGGTGGAGAAGTAGAGATGGAATATCAAGCTTGCCTTGAGGGAGCCACTACGGGAACTGCTGTAGCAATGCTCAGGGCTCCAGGCTTGGTGATGAGTTGAAACTGTTCAAAACTTGCCAAAAAAACCTGCCTGTTTCGCGACAGGAAGTTTCCTAAGAGGACAAAGATTACGGTTCACCAAATTGTTCCGGTGTAGATATAATTACAATATGCAGAAACAGGCGCAGGGTATCTGACCGTGTTCGTGCCTCCCTCATACACAAACAAAAACTTTGGGATGAGTTAAGTCGGTTGTTTGGAAGTTGGTGGCTTGTAGACGCTGCCTTTACATTGCATTGCTTTACGGCTTTACATTTGCCACTATTAGCAAATATAATATTAGCAAGCAAGCAAGCATATATTATTAGCATATCTATTCCAAAAATATATATATATATATGTTTTACTATGCTGTACTATATGTTTCCTGCATCCCTGCTCTTTTGCCAAGAATCTCCCACAGGTTATTTGAAATTTAAAGTTGACGTAGGTATGTAATGTATAATGTGACTGATGTGGGTGGTGCGGGATGGTGGGGGGGGCCCAGTATATTTAATACCCTTTTATGCTCAGATTTTTCTGTAGACAATGGAGTCAAGAAGGCCCAAGAAGATAAGAATATCCCATCCACTTCCCATTTCCTTAGAGAGAGGTCTGAACATTATGATTTTCTTAGATCAACAACTGTCCAAATGGACCTTCCAAATCCAACGCCTTGGAAGGCAGCTCAAGACGGGATGGCTATTGGGCTCTTCAACTTTGTGCATCAGAGGATGGGCGGAATGCCATTGGCACCGTGGGACCCCCTTTGCCCTTCCGGGTGTTCCCGCGAAAACCTGGGCGGCCCAGTGCACCCTTCCTGATTTCAACGGGCACTTCGGTGGGAGGCTGTTTTTTGGTCGTAGCTTGGCGGGAGCCATTGGATGAGGGCGGGGCGCCGGTGCAGGCACATGATTTGCGCTTGTGGGAGCAAGAACGTTTCATGCGAGGTGAGGAACCTTTGGTTTTTAGTGGTCCAGATGTGTGGCCCGAGTATCATATGGAAGGTGTGGAACCTGGAATTGCCTATGTCCTACAAGTACGTTGCTACAATGAGGCTGGTACTTCAGAGTGGAGCACCATGTCAGAGCCGCTGATCACGGCATTGAAACCACCATCCGAGTTGAAGAAACCGGAAGTGGTGGATGTTGGTTTGGGCTTTGTAACTTTACATTGGGACACTTCAGAAGTCGAAGTCGATTCCTATGAAATTTGCGTGGAGCCTTTGACCAGTGGCGAGCAGCCTTGGGTTTTCAGTGTTGAACCTCCTGAGCCAGATTCTCACATGCAAGCTCGATTTGAGACCAAGACTGAAGCAACAATCGATGGGCTTCTCCCTCGACAAATGTATCGTTTTCAGGTTCGAGGCTGCCGGAAAGCGGAATCGGGGCCATGGTCTGCTCGAAGTGAGCAGATTTACACCAGTAGCCTTGGTGCTCCTGCAGCGTGCCCTTCAGCACCTCGTCAAGTAGAAGTTTGGAAGGAAGGGATGGTGTTGGAATGGGATGCACCAGACGCTGATGTGGCCCGCTACCTTGTGAAGGGACAAGCTGAGAGTGGTTCCAGAAGTGCAAGGAGTAGCAAAGTGACCGAAGAGTTGCTGCAATTTCAAACCACTGATGCAAGTACACGATTGAGCATTCGTGGCTTGACTGGCAACACTAACTACACTTTTCGGGTCTTTGCCTTGACCTCCACTGGCCTTTCTGAAGGCTCTGAGCCTGCAAGGCTATCTACGTCTGCCAAACCGCCACAAGCTCCAAAATCGTTGGCTGTGGTGGAAGCTGACCAAACAGAGTTGAGACTGAGATGGGAACCTCCTGTAGATGATGGTGGCTCACCTGTGGAGAAGTACCTCCTTGAGGTGGTTGATGGAAACAGTCCCACAGATCGTCTGATGAAAGAGTTTGGAGGAGAAGAAACTGAAGGCATCGTGGATGGATTGCAGGGCAACCAGCGTTACTTCATGCGCCTTTGCGCCAAGAGCAGTGCAGGCATTTCTCGGTGTACAGAGCTTTTAGCCACTTCTGGTCCAGTAGTGCCAGGGATGCCTGGGGCTCCTAGGCTCACTGGTGATCCAACCGCTACATCCATAAACTTGTCCTGGTCAGTCCCGCTCGACACGGGTGGAAGCAACATCTTGGGTTACTCCTTACAAGGAGTTCTGTGTGACTGTGACACAGACTACTATGCTTTGGATGTTACTGGCACAAAGGGAGCAGTTCAAGGCTTACAGCCTGAAAGTCGGTACAAGTTCCGAGTTTGTGCCCGCAATGCTGCTGGAGTTGGGCCACTTTCTGACTGGTCTGCAATCCTGAGGACTGCTCCCAAAGCACCTGAGAAACCCCCGCAACCAGTGGCACTTGCTGCCAGCTCAACCAGTGTTGAAGTCACTTGGGGTGAAGCCTTAATGCCAGCATCTACTCCACCAATGCTGTGGGAGTTAGCTACCAGGCGTGCAGAAAGTGATGGCGACATGCCAGCAACTGCAACCTTCTCAAGGTGCAAGGCACCACCTGTTTTGGTGAAGTCCCTTTGCAGATTCACATCCTACACTTTTTCAGTTCGGGCCATGGGTGAAGGTGGCTGGTCAGAATGGTCTGATTCCTCTGAGCCTATTTCTACATCCAGCGACTGGACTGATGAAGAGATTGTAGATTTCCTTTTGCCTAAATTTGGCGGATCCTTGGCCAACCTTTTTCGTGGCCTTGACACTAATTGTGATGGCTTCCTTCGAGAAGAAGAACTCTACCGTGGTCTTTTACGTTTGGGTTTGTCAGAGCTCTCACGCGAACGGGTTGCACAGCTTTTCGCATCCTTGGATTCTCCCAACCGAGGTATGGTCACATTGAGGGATTTCTCCAAGTGCCTTTCCCGAGCTGCAGTACCACAACGTAGCTCGCCTCAACGAGCTCGAAGTCCCAATGGAGCTCATACTCCAAATCGGAGCCCTACTAGAAGTTTGAAAGCTGGGCCCAAGATGTGTGCAAGACGTTCGGTATCTCCACCATTGTCTCTCACACGTGCACAACGGTCCTCTTTTGAGCTTACTTATGTTAGCCCCAATCACTACTGAGATGTTTCAGCAGGTTTCAGCATGTTTCAGCTTCAATGTGAGCGACATCGGTTGATGAACGGGTCTGACCAATGCTCCTTACGGGCTTCCACAAGTGAGGCCCAAGACATGGGCGGCATCATACTGTAAATATCGAGTCAAAATATGCCAAAATATCGAGTGTGGCACGTTTTTGGCATCTGAAAAAGCTGGGCCCCATGCCAATGCATCATTGCATGCCGTGACAACTTCATTCGTTGAGACCTCTCGAGGTGGGCCGATGTTTTCTCCGACGACTCTGGCATTGTCCAAGTTAGCAGTCGAACAGCAGGACCTGGTCACCTGGCCCCGTCGGGTAAGTGACCATGAGCAGATGCACCCTGATGTGTGGTGCGATTTTAGTCTATGAATGTCGATGAGGTGTACTTACAGTACCATTTGCCATGTATTAAGTATATACAGATTGATATAATTGACTTGATATTTTTATTTGCTTCAGGACAGCTACTATTTCCAAGGTGTGTTGTTGTGGCTACATGCCTTTTCAGTTATAGAAAGTTTAGGATTCAATTCACCCCGTAGAAAAAATTGAAACGCCGTGTTTATGTTCATCATTGTATTAGCACGTATCAACAAAATTGAATACGTTGCAAAAAAGTCATGTGGTGCACATATTGCTAGAATATGACAGGATGCACCGGAAGCACACGCCCACCACGGGCTCCTGTTCCGGATCCAATATCATGAAAGATAATCAACAGCTCAAAAAGGACCTTCACAGACTGTCCAACTATCTAACCCTCAGAAAGTGTAGAAAGTCAGTTTGCGTGGAACATGACATTAGCAGTGAGTAGTTTCTGCAGATTCTTGGCCAAACACTCATTCTTCAGTAGAAATGTTCTTATGTAAATCCATGTAAATCCCAGTTCTTCTGAAGGACGGTCCAGATATATGCCCATTGGGCAGTTTGTCTGCATGCTGGGCTTTGCATGTAGCTGGTGTGCAGCAATGCGAGCGAATCACAGAGGTCACGGCCTCGTCAACATTTTGCTTATGAGCTTGGTCTTTGCATGTCTCGTTGATTGATTGGCTTGATATTGCTTGCAATTACTTGATGTTTCTTGATGGATATTGAAACCTCTACTAGTAGTGGAACACATGGGAACTTGATGAGCTTTCAGATTCTGCAGGTTTTTCCGCTCCTCCCCGCGATTAGCAGTCGGTGGCCACTGCTCCGGTTTTTGTCCAGGGTTCATCGCAGCATGGCAAGCACTGCATGTCTTATTAGTCTCCCCTCTCTGCGCTGAAAACAAGGCTGCATTCCATGAACACTCCATCGCCTGATGATTCAAGGTAACTGGCCCCGAAGTGACAATCAATGGTCCTGCAAAGCACTTTTTCATCCATCTATCATTTGGGATCCTTGGCGAGAGAGGCTGGGTGGGGTCCCGGTCATGCAGACCTAGCTTTACTAGCCTCCTTTTGAACATTTTAGTCGCTGTGCAGTCGTTGCTTTAGCACGTGTGATGTCCATCCAAGGATGACTTGCACAGATTGGTGGATGAAGCTACTTGCATTACTTGCACAATGTGCATGAAAGTTTTGCCATGAGAATCTAACGTGATTGTGTTAGAAAGTTCTTGCTCGTTGGACATTGGGACTCGCAGACACAGTCCATGTGTAAATTTTGCAGCCTTCCAGGCAACGGCACACAAAATAACACCTACATGTGGAAACTTGCACGTATCAAATCTGAATGCAACCGAAGAAGCCACACACATCACGGAGGCAGCCTGTTCCCCAGGTTGCCCTTGAGGAGTTTGATGAGGAGAGGATGGAGACGCTGGCGGGTCCTGCATTCGACTCGGCGTCTGGAGAAGCCCCATGGCGACAATCAATTCAACTTTTTTTATCTTAGAGGCACTCATTTTTCCTTGAAATGTTTGTTTTTTGGGGTGGTTGTATTTTAGTGAACCTTGATTCTCATTGTATCTCTGTTCAAACTCTACTTACTCAGTTGTTTGGGCATGGGCATTGTTCGTGGGTCCGTGGGTTTTCAATGAGGCGAGTGGAGTGATTTGGAAATATTCTTCAGCAGCTATTTATGAAGGAAGTCCGATTGCTGAATGGACTGGGTGCCTCAGTTTTCAATGGAGCTGTGCAATTGTGCAACTATTTCATCATGACATGATGTGACTCACTTTTGATATCTTTGATGTGTTTTGTATCTCGAATCACTGTGACATTAGCATTCTATAGCTACCTTCATACTTAATGACTTATATGCGGAAAAAAACCATTCAGAATGCCAAAACCCCGACCAAACTAAGACGTTGCCAACATGGTGTGGCAGCAGCATTCCTGTTGCGTGCCAGTGGTCTGATTCTAGGCACCTGAGCTTCCAAAGCACATTCACATTCCATGCATGCCTACATGCTCGCCACTGGGAATGCTCCAGAGGTGACCAAGACGTTTTCAAGATGGTGGAATCTTCACTTGGTCTTGTAGGCGGCCAAAACAGGACCGAAGCAGTGAAGCAGTGATGATAAATAAGATTTGGGCATGGAGCTGAGGCTGATGGTGTGAAAAGGCACGCCACAAGTATCTACAAATGATGGAAGGGTATTTGTCAAGATGGTGAAAGTTTCTTCTTAATAAAGTGCCATTAAGGAATGATGATGAACTTATTGATGTGGCCCGTCATATTTTTTTCAATACTGCAAGGCACTGGAGTTGTTTCGGAAGGGTACCGGCTACCATGTGGTTCCTTCTGCAAATCACTTCAAAATTTTCGATCTGACTTGAGGGCTAGAGAAGCTAGGTAAATACAGCCTAAGCTTGGTCTATCTAGAGAACTGACTAGATGATCTTATTCCCATATGATATAGGAATGATTTCCGCAACCGCAAATATACAATATTGCAAAACATGTTGAAACATATTCTATATATACATACTGATTGAAATCAGTTTGAAACGCAAGACAAAAAGAACTGCACAACTCCAGTGCAGGATTGTCGACTTTTTGGACTCTAGATGGTCATTGTTGCTTGGCAGAGAACGTCACAAGTTTCACGGGGCCAGCAGCTTCTCCAAGTCTTGGATAATGCCAACTGCAAGATTATAGCAGTAACAAACTGACTGATTTGTGGAACGTGCAACGTTGGCCCATATTTATTAAAATTATTGGTGAAAGAATGTCCTCGAAGCCTGGATTTAATTCCTGCAGAAGTCCGGACATGTGGAATTTGCTTGAGATGTTGTTTTGAATGTATTAGGTGACACATGATCAAAGCACATCCATAAGAATGCCCAATTCAAAAGCACATCCAAAAGAATGCCCAATCAAAAAGCACAAACTCGAATAAAGTCAGTGTTTTTTGCAAACCAGACATGTTTTTTGAATCATCTTCTATATCAGCAGCTCCTTGTAGCCTTTCTTTTTGCTGTTTCACTTCCAGCAAGGGTGACAAAGTCCAGAGAATCTCAGAAAGTTACCTGCAGGTATGCGCTCCTTCATAGGCCACCCGGAAGCAAGTGTTGTCCATTGAAAGGTGTACAGATTCGTTACAGTAGATATTCGCATATAGAACAGAAGTCAATGTATCCCATATCTTTAGAATTCTGAATCATATATAGTTTGTTTGCAAGTAGTACTTAGAAGACATTTAAGTTTAAGATGGACGGGATATGTTGGCACTTGAGGCTGCATTGCATGAAGAAGCGATGGGATGATTTAAGGATTGCTCCACAGGCCTGATTCGCATTTTTGTCCTGAAGCCATACTGAGAATTGGATGGCGGATCACACAGCACTCTTGAAGAACTTGAAGCTGAGGATTTGCAACCATCTTTGATGACATCTGAACTTTTTGAAGTTGCTTCACCAGAAGACGCTCAGCAAGAATAAGACATTATGTGACTGTTCTGTCAAGAGTGAAATGGTACTACTGTGATGCGTTTGAGTTTGCATTGTCATACAATGAGGGGTACTTATTGGCAGCATGTTTGGGGAGTTTGCATGTTTGCTCGTGCTAAATGTTCCCGTGTTCAAGCATTTCATTTTGCACTCATTTTGTGAGAGCTTATTTTGGCAAAAGAATTCCTTCACTGTCAGCAGTCGTGATACGAGCACCAGCAAATGTAAGACCATGTGACATCGTCGTTTGTGCACAAGTTTTTATGCCAGGCATTGAAGAAAACCTTGAGCATTTACATGTGAGAACTACACACCTATATATGAGTCACCCAGGCAGGTTCCAAAAGTGCAGCCTCAACACTTAACACAAATCAAAATCCGGAAAACAGCACAACTTGCCTCTTGGTTTTTCTACCGGCCATGCCGTCAGCTCCTGTGATATTTGAATATGATCCAGCCACGGGACAGACCTTGGCAACTTCCATCCCAGAGGACCTATTGCCATTGTCATTGTCTGACATTGCCGAAGATGGTCCCCCTGCAGCTGGCCTCCATGTTGCCAGTGTGCTGGATCCTGTGGAGCCACAACTCCGTCCAGAAGTCATGCCAGCGCGGGTGGTGCCTAGCCTGCCGCCCAACATACCACCCAAAGCAAGTCCAAAGAATGGTGAGCCGCGAATTCTGAATGAGGCTGGAAAGGCCAAGGTGAGTAGAGCAGTGAAACAGGCAGCCTCCATGGAAGATCTTGCTGAGATTGAGAAAGCTTTGGATTCCGGAACAATCTCCGATTCTTTGGCAGCAAGACTCAGACTCGGCCCTGACGATTTCAAGTCATCAGAGTCCAATGCTGCAATGCCGCTGGGAGCGCAAGTTCTGACTCCACAGGGTTTGCTGAAAGTTCGAAGGTTTATTGAGCAAGCCAGTGATTTGGAAAAGCTGGCAGAGGTGGATAAGGCTTTAAATGCAGGCGATGTGTATCGCTTGCAGGTGATGCTGAATTTGCAGCCGCAGGACATTCGTCAGCATGAGCAAGAGGATGAGGATTATGATCCTTTTACTACAGAGCCGACGGAGACCGAAAAGCCAAAGCAGCCAAAGAAGCTCAAGGCAAAAAAATCAAAGAAAAGCAAAGGCACAGATGCTCCCGGATTGGAAAATTTGCAGTCTGTCTACGATGGAAGCTCTGATGAAGGACATCGTAAGAAGCAAAAGAAGGGGAACAAGGTACAGGAAAATCAGACTTTAGTTTGGCCAATGAGCTGGACATGGCTACTCAGCCGAACTCAGCAGCACCCTGAGTTTCGGCCGCCCACAATTTCTTCAAGCACCCGATGGGTTGAGGAAACTGAGTCATCAGAGCCGCCTTTGGCTGTGGCCATGGCAACCTCTTTAGTTTATGTTGGAGATCTTGCTAGTGGCTATGATCCAAGACATTTGGCACGTGTAGCTGCAGTGGATGAAAAAGGCAAAGTTCTGCTGGATCTCCACGTTCGTCCCCGAAATAAGTTGCTGGACTGCCGTACTCACATTACAGGCATCACTGAAGATGCTCTCCAAGAAAGCTTTGGGGCAGTGACCTTTGAAGATGTAAGAAGCAAGTTCCTCGAGGTTTTGGGACCACGTACTATTCTGGTAGGGCATCGCTTGAGCGCCGATTTGGAGGCATTACAGATCTTTCATGGCCCTTTGGTGGATGTTGCTTTGTTATTTGCGGTGGATACGCGAAAAAAGTACCAGTATCACCCACTTCGATACATTGGTGAACGGGTGCTCCTGATGGCTACCAAACCAGAAGAACTGGAACTTCAACCCCAGGATGCAGTAGAAACAGCACGGCTTGCTATGCGGCTGGCCCTGCACGAATCTACCCAATCAGTTCCCACACCAGCCTTTCCCCCACGGGAAGGCAGTGGACGTGAGTTGCTCATTCGACACATACCTGCAAGTTGGGGCAAGGATGCTGCACGTCGATTAAGCGAAGTGCTTCCGGGACTTGGAGAGGTGCAAGTGAGATGGATCCTGAATGATCTTGACCCAACAGACTGGAGAGGAGAAGCTGTGATATTTCTATCACATTCAGATGCCAGAGATGATATTTTCAGAGGGGTAAAGGGCCTGACAGATGTGCATGTGCAATGGGAAGATGCACCAAATGCTCCACCTTTAGGTGCCTTCTTGTCAGAGCAATCCCTAATTGAAGCTTTCTCCAGATTTGGCATGGTTGTTTGTGCCAGGATTCCACGACGCCCAACTACTCAGGAGCCGCAATCCTTTGCTTTTGTCTCCTACTTGGACGCAGAAGATGCCCACAGGGTTTCCAAGCAAGCTTCAGTAGAGGTTCCCATTACTGAGACATGGCAACTGGAGTTGAAACCCAGGTTGGCCAAATATGGCAACAGCAGTGACAAACGTGTCGCCGTGAAAGCTGGACCGGAGGATGATGTTGGCTTTGATTGGATCCACTTGATCAAGAGATGATGATCAAGTCAAAGGTGGTGATATCTTGACAAGAACCATGATCTCGTGGTAGATCGCAGGCAATGTGAAGGAAAAAAGGTAGCAGTGAACAGCAGGGTTGGTTGAATCCTAAAACAAGTTCTTATAAGCAAAGAATGGTAATGTGTCAATTGCCATGCATAAGTAATTGTGTATCACTTGACTTCTCAATCTTCCTGGTTGGTTACCCAATTGAGGCGGATGACTTGGCAAGGATTTTGTTGATAGCACAACCCGGGCCTGTTTTGATCGTTTTTGTGGCCGCTTCTCGGGTTCAACTTCTTCCTCTTTATGTTGACCATGCAAAGAGCTGCCCGGCAACAGAGTTCACTTGGCTGTGGGACCCTGGCTGTCGGACCCTCCAAATTTTCGATGTTTTTTTTGATGTCTGATTTGAGGAGAGATGTCACATGTCTGATTTGATAAGGGCTGGGCTACATGGGAAGAACTTTGTTTCTGCCACAGAATAAGCAAATCCATGAGAAGTGCGTGACGTTGGCAGATGCCTGTCTACCCGTATTGAAGCCCAGCTGCAAATGATGACAACCCTTTTCGAAATCGTTGAAGAAATTTAGGGACATGAGAATTATTCACGTTTTTTTTTGAGGGGGAAATTTGCCCAGAGCTCACTGAAACACAATCAGCACTCAGGTCAGTCTTTCCAGAATTGGCGAAGTACACGGTGTTGGCATTTGCTGCGCAATTGGCCGTTGATGTTCTTTTCGCTGACATGGAGCCTCGCTTTGTTGTTTGATACTGCAAACCTTCAGCGATGGTCAGCGCAAAAATGTTTCACATGTTCGTATGGTGTGACGTCCGCCAGTCGTGGATTCTGATCAACCAGCATCATTATTGATGATTGATCATTGATCGTTGTTAGAAACTAAGCTCAGGCTTGAATCTTAATGAGAAATTTACTTTGCTGGAGCACTGTCCTTGTTGAAACACGTTGCGTTTGTGTGCATTCTTCATATGATGGAATTACACCTTGTATTGGTCCACATGAATATGGCAACTGTCTTCTCATGTGATGCTCGTATCGTGCTGATGCTAAGGACACTTTTTGGGTGAAAAATCCTCTTGAAAGATTGCCAAAGCATTCTGATGCTGGTGCAGATGTTTCTTTGGATTTCGCTTAAGGTGTGGGAAGTCGCCTAGGTGCCAAAGCATCATACCGTCATCCAACAGACCAGCAGTCATGGTCTGTAAGAATCTGAAAGATTTAGAATCACTGAAGTGATTCCAATTAATACAATGTGAATTATATATGATTAGATTAGAAATAGGTTTCCGGGATTGTTTTCACAATTAGATTTAGATAACTGTTCACCACTGAGGTTTATGTCCCGGTGGAATTTTATTCCAACCAGACCCGGCCCAGCATTATGCTGGTGAGATCGTCGACCCTTGGAATCCACATTTTCTTTGCCAAATCGCCATGCCGCAAGAGAAGAAGAGCACATGTAAATGTCACATGTACAACAAATCATGTACTGGTATACTGCAGTAACATGAAGATTGAACTGTCTAACATATTCTAACATGTTGTGTTATTGTGAAGTTAAAACTGCCAAACAGTGGCGGTTTGGTTGTTGAGATGAAAAACCAAGGCACGAGCGTAGCAAGTATACGCTGGCAATCATGGCATCCTGGTTGTTGAGATTTCCTTTCATCTCATCGAATTCTGGTGCCTAAGCTTCAGATTGCCTGATTGTCGTGTGAACCACTGAACCCCTTGCTCTTCAAACAGGAAGCCCGCTACTTTCCAGAGTTTCATCTTGTGAAAAAAAACGCCACTTCTGACGTCCAGACCAATCTTCAGCAACCCGAAGTAATCCATCATCAAGTTGTTGAACCTACTGTGGGGGGCAAAGGTGCACCGTGGGCTTCCCTGACATCAATCATTCCCTGAATTTTGTGGTTGGATTTGTCCCTGTCAAATCATGGCATGTGCCTGCATTTTGGGCACCGAGTTGACAACAAGGTGATGTATATACAGTTACTTATCATTCAGATTCTCGCTGACTTAAGATACCATCAGCTGAGTTGTGAGGAGTCGTTTGGGGTGAATGACTCCACACTTGAGGCATGCGTCACTTGTTGGAACCGGATCGTCCTGGCTACGTTCCATCCGTGTCCTTCCTGCGTCCAGATCGCTCCGAAGAACGAGGTCCCTTGAAGATTGGTATTTTCGATTCGGCTTCCTGGCAGGATTCAAAGCAAAAACGTGATAGCAATGCCAAAAAAGAAACGAGTTAACTCATCAACCTTAAAAAAGAACACAAAATTGATCAGAATCAACAAAGATGCTAAAAGTATCGAAAAGATTGCAAAAGCCCCGCCACATGGATACTTACCGAACCAATCACTCGTGACCGCCCTGAGAAAAGGTCAGAGCTCACTCGCCGAACAAATCTCTTGAGCCGATACATCTTGAGCCAAACTGGTACGTCAAAGAAAATTGCTGCGTGAGAATTATAGAGGGCATGCCAATTCTGTGTAGTATGCTGTTTCGGTCTTCTAGCATTCCTTCAACATAATATGTAACCAACAACGTAAGAATTCCTTCTAAAAACACCGCAACGGCGTAGGCAACGCGTAGGCAGGACGAAAATATATAACCCGTGAACAGCAAAAAAAAACACGGCTCATATGACTCGGTGACGTCGGTCTAGCTTCTACTAAGAGTGCGGTTTGCTGCCCCAAATCCTAGATGCTAGCGTGAAGAGTCCTGAACATGATGTTTGCTGAGGGCGGTTGCTATGCAGAAAGGTGATTGGGTTGATGGTTTTTCTCCTCGGCATGCTCAGGAGAATGAGTTCATCACAATGGATGGATGGTTTGGGAACTTGGACAAGGTGGTTGCATTGGAATTGAGCGCCTTTCTTGCTGAAGAGGTGAAAATACAAATGCTCCTTATCCCAATTCTGCACGCTTCATATCCGTACTATCCTCTAGAAACTCATTTTGCGAATCGATGTCTAAATCCAAATTTACAATTGAATGCGGCAGTACATTGACTGTTTGCAGACTTTCCTGACTTTCCATGACTTTGGTATTGCAGCATCTTGCAATCAATGACTTTCCACGAGCCAAGGTTGGAGAAACTCTACTCTGGTGCTGCGATGACAGATCAATTTCTATTACAGTTCCAAAAGTAACCCGTCTTGTTCAGCCAGCAAGTAGCTTGAGACAGGATATCTCCTCTGTGTTGCATGAAGGGGTCCACGGTATTGAGCATGTGTGTGTGTGTGCGCCTATGAAGGGAAGACGTTGATTTGCTGTAGATTGACATAGTATATTGATATCGTATCACCTTGTCTTGTCTCAACTTCGCTTTATGTAGTATCATCACATTGCCGGACACTACGAGGCCAATGTCTCCAAAACGGCCAATGGAAGCACTTCAAACCAATCCAAGTGCTCACCCCGTTCCAGTTACGACAGATGTTTCTTGATCGCACAGCAGTCTTTCTATCGAGACCCCTAAGATTCAGCTCGGCCAAACCTGCAAACCTTAAGAAATTAATAAGTTGCTCTGAAGCTAGATAAGCTCAGATACATGTACTGTGACAAGTTTGGGTGTTTAAAATCCACATTCAAACCTGTTCATTTTGCAGTGTCTGTTGCTTGTGGTCATGCCATTTGTCTCCCAAGGCACGTATCGTGCACGTGAACTTTGCCGACGGTTGCTGCGAGGTGGAGCAAGCAAGGTCTTCCAGCACGGCACTTGAGTTCGGAGTTCCTTGCACTTCTTTAAGGCTCCTGATGTTGTCGGAGGTCATACCCTTCCTCCCATCATGGAAGTGGAACATCTCCCTAAATGAAAGGAAACTAAATATATTGGAGGGACCCATGTTGCAGTGAACCATGATTATGGGAGGAAGGGTAATCAGAAGATATCAGACATGGATTTGCTGGGGGGGTTGCAGATTGTCGAAAGATGCCGAAAGCACGTGTGTTTACTGCTTGGTTATAGTGATCACGTCTGGATCATTTATAGACTGTACTAAACGGCAAGATGTCTTCCTTTTAAGGCAATCTTGTCTTCGTTTTCCAATGAGTCTCATTTATGATGCCGCTAGCTGCTCATTGCGCGTGACGATGGTCTGTTTGGCCAGGTATTTAGTTCATTGATGGGAGCTGGAAGAGTTTTCTGTATTCGGGGGCAATGCACATGTTTCAGCAACCAAATCCAAAAGCGTCAAACAAGTCGCCCATGGGGGTTGCATCCTCTGATTTTGTGGATCCAGAAACTTTGCCCTTGCAGATCCTGCAAAAAGAGGTTCACCTTGACAAGAATGGAAAGGAGCAGAAAGGAGTGGACAAGAAAGACTCATCTTTTCTTCCCCACTCCATTCTGCTCCTTTAAGATGAGGACAGTGAGATATTATTGCGAGAGAACTGGCAGTTGAGAAAGAATATTGGAGAGACTGCGCCCGCGAGATGGAAAAGGAGAGGAACGATCTCCAGGATGGGCAGGACATGGCCTTTTTTTGATCTGTAAGTTTGAAATCGCCTTTAACCAGATGGTCTGAGAAGATCTACAGACCTGGCAGTGAGGGCACTTATGGTAAAAGACCAACTGTCCCTGCTGTTGCAGACTCTTAGAGATCACCATATCATCATGCAGGAAAGGAGAAGCCATGGACACGACATCCTCGTCGCTCTCGTCATGCCTTTGTTACGGCATTGTGGGGTGCCAATGCGGGCTATGCGCTTGGTGCTCTGCATGGTCCTATGCTCTCGCTTGCGGCAGCTTAGTCCAGGATTGAGAGGGCCATCGTCCATACAGATGATGTGCCCAGCAACTACTTGGAGGCCTTTGAAAACGACGGCCTGCGGCAGTTGCGCAAGTTGGATTACATTGATGGCTTGTCAGATCGTTGCGTGAGCAAAGGAGATATCTTCGATGAATGGTGTCTTCACAAAATTAGCCGTGTGGAAATTGGAGGACTATGCGAAGGTCATCCTGTTGGACCTCGATATCATCCCGTCGAAGCCTTTGGACGAGCTCTTTCAGTTGCCTTGTCTTGCAGCAATTATGGTGCGGGGTCAAGGGGAAGAAATTCATGGAGCGAAAGTGGGTGGTCGTCGGTTCTTTGGCACTGAAGACAACCAGGACTACCCGTGGGGGCATCAATGTGGGCCTCATTCTACTGCAGCCTGACTACTATTTCTTGCAGCAAATGCTTAGTGAGGTGACCTGCAAAAGCCATCCTTGCCATGTTGCTGGAAATGGAGCTGAACAGGATTACTCGTCTCCCTTGTTTGCTGCTCCGAGGGAATCAACTTGGTATCAAATCAGAGTTGCATGAAATTACCAGCTGCATCAATCTCTGAGACGAAGGGACAGGACTTTTCGAATGCGGGCAAAGAGTGGCGTCGTCCATTTCAGTGGCGAGGTGAAGATGTGGCACCGAATTTCGGCAGCTACCTCTTCGGAAAGTGAAGATCGGCGTCGTGAAGTGAGTCATTCCTTCGCTGCCACAAATGGTGAAGATGGCGGAAGTGGAGATGATGGAGATGTAGCCTTTTCTGGGCGATTGATGTCCTACCAACGTGGCCATGCACTTTGTGGATGCCCAAGACAGCGGAGCCTGAAGACTATCAGGATCATGGTTGCAGACGTGAAGGGCAAAAGATATTATTTGCAGGCAAGAAGGACATCACTCATGCCCTAGATTGGATGGTGCAAAGGTTCGGGGCGAATGCTACCAAAAGTCAGCGGCGCCCGGGCTTCTAGACGAGCTCCAAAAACCATGGGTTCCAGAAGGCTGCTTCGACCTCGGGACTCGTGGGGAAGTGAGCTGGACGTTTGGACAAGGCAACCATGCCGACTCTGAGATGGTTGCCAGCCCAGGTGTTGGGGGCCCATGACAACAGGGACTATGACGTCGACATAGTCCCGTCGTCGACATAGTCCATGTTGTCATGGGCCCCTAACACTTGGGAGGTTTGAAAGAGGAGATTGGGATGACGCTCAACGATGCTCAACGTCATGTTCATCCAGAACGTGTGAAGCTCCCGACCGCTTACGACGAAGGGCACAGAAATGAGATGACAACTGCGAGCTGCGTATGTCACCACACACTGATGTGTTTTGACATA